>DWDU01000727.1:0-17179 GCA_018245575.1 Jemadia suekentonmiller | reverse complement strand
GTGCCTCTGTTACATGTAATACGTATATATAGCACAAGTTGCGCTCCAGCTAATTGTGCTCTGGTAGATACGTACCTGTTCATAGCCGGGGGCTGATGACCGATAGAGAGGCGTACTTACGAGGGTATAATATTGAGATGCACATACTCGTATATTTATAATAAAATAAAAACAGTCCACGTACAGGGCAGTGCCCGTGCCGTTTATCTGAAACAAATATGGTAACTGTAATGTTGGTAAAACTTATACTTTCTGATCTGATTAACGCACCTCCCCTTCGGAGGCGAGGTTGTGGCCGGACTCTCTCCTTGGATACGTATCGACGTGACGCGCACGGGCGCTTGTTCTCTGTCGGGTGTAACATAAAGAACAGGCCGTAACGTTGGGTGATACCGTGGGATAATACTAAATGTAACATGTTAGTCTTGATTTTTATATTTTATTGTTCAGCACGGATTGTTCAGATGTATAGTTTCAGTGAAACGTGTAAGTAGCCGGACGTTGGTGGGGTCGCCGGGACACCGGCTGGGCGCGCGTAGCAACGTGATCGAAACTAAATAATCAGTTGGTTACATTACCGCTTACATTTACGTGACGGTTGTTTGTTACTTAAAAGTTAAAAAAATGATATTAATAATAGTGTTTAATGACAATCCTCACCCCGACCCTGCCCGCGCCGCTCGCCAGACGACGCGCACAGCGCCGCGCCGCTCGCCACACAACGCGCACACACACACATCATATATACAAGTTGATTTATTTCATATTTCGTCTGTCGCAATTAAATATCTCTCGGATTTAGCTTCTAATACAATTCGACTCAGTTTTGACGTTCGGCACATTTCTTTCAGTTCATTTTTATAAAGAAATTGTACGATAATATTTTCTGACAATGTTACACTCGGCCATCATATTCCAAATTAGACAGACCGTACTGTGGTATCCAGCAACTGATAAACTACATATATATTTGTAAATAGGTGTGTACGTATAAATAGATAACTTTACATAGACACACGGGACATATATCTGATTACACTTATACTTAGTGTTACAATTTGTCGTTATGTCGTTTGTCGGTATGGGTACAGCTATATTTTACACGAAACCAATTCGACTTTTAGTGAACTCGGAATTATTAGCATCGGGACCATAATCTACTGCTTGGGACAAAAACAAAAAAAAATTATTTTTCAAGTCATCGTCTATTGAAGTCAATTTTGTGCGCGACGGATTATAATTGCGGCTTCGGCGCGTGCATCTAAACTACGAATCGCCCGATAGTAACTACTTTAGACTTTTCTTAAATAAAATAAAACTTTAAGTGATATTGTAACGAATTTTGTCAATAATGGCCCAAACTTAACTTTAGTTTTAGATGACTTTGATCATCTACAGAGTTCTAAGTTAGCCGAAGTCGAATCTCAGACTTCCGTTCTCTCTCCGTACTTAAGAATCCGTACAGCAAGTCCTTGATACACATCTCCAGCAATTACTGCTGCTGTGCTGGTACACCGTTATGAATTGCGCTGCTTGTAGTACTAAGCGACTAGACCTTTATATTGATAGACGTAAACAGGAGAATTGTAATAATCCACTATATTTCCTGTTTTCCTTAGCGAGCGACAATTACAGATAAAACGCATTTAATATAATATTAATTAACGCGATTAAAAGATACGAGACATAGGCGAGAAGCTGTGTGTCTCGAGCAAGAAGAGTAATACAGACGTTGAAATGTTGTCATTTTGTTTTGATGAGTACGAGATACACTCACGCGATACAGAATACATCCCCTGTCCTCATGCTGGATACCATGCGACCGTAGGAGGCAACTGTACCTTGCGCTGGAAGATCGCATCATGGCACACCCTCCTTAGGCATGGCTTATTGGTCTGGCCGCGTATAGGCAGCAACGTAGGTGGTGTGAGAAGTCGTCGGAATGGTCGGAAGAGACCAGTAATTTGCTTAATGCTAAATTTATTATGCTTGATTTAATGCTACGTTATGACAACCATTAAGTTGAAACAGGATAACATAAGTAGTTGCTTAGCAACAAAATTAAATGCAGGGTTAGGGTTACAGTAAACCAGGGAGAAGATATCTATTGCAAGTAAACAAAACTAAAATACCTGCTACTGGTAGTCACATATTAGGATTCCCTGAAACTTGGATTAGAAATGCTTATATAGAAATACACACGGCAACCCAGATCTCGTACGAAAATTTGAGGTGATCATTGATTGTTAGAACCCAAACGCAAGAGCGTACGTAGACCGTATGTTACGGTGCCAAGTGCTTGATTATCCACTACGTCGATTTTAAGAAAATCTAAAGTTATTTACTTCAGTATTTACATTTACAATAAGCTTAATGGAAGTATCTTAAAATATCCAAACTAGTCACATCGCTTCGAAGGAATTAATTAGTAATCAGTTAATATCGAGTGAAGCTTCATGTACCGTTTCAGAGCCAGTCATGACCATTCCAACGGACACAACGAGGCTCTATACACGAGTGGCTCCGTCACCCCGTTGAGGGAGATTTCATCTTTTGTCATGTAGCGAATGTGTCTAGATCCTCCTATGGCTCCAGTCCTTGTTCTTTGGTCAGAAAATCTAAAGGAGACAATGGGATTCAGTTGTATTAAAGAGGTTCAGGACTGGGTAGAAAGGCATAGGATAAGAGAAGGCATATATTCAAGCACGTGGATAACATCCTATATTTCATAAATGACGGAATATGGTTTAAAAAACTGCCTCGTTGGTCGTAGTGGTTGTAAGGGCGACTACCGATCGGGAGGTCCTGGGTTCGATTCCCGGGTCGGGCACTTAGATTTTTCTAATTTAAATTTTTAAGTAGTGGCTCGGAGTCTGAAAATGTGCCCAGTGCATGGTAATAGGCTCACCACCTATTCCATATTGGTAGGTGAACGTAACTGGTGAAATGTGGGAGTGCAGGTACTACATTTCTTTGCCTACCTCTTCGGGGATTACAGTGGTGAAATTACGTTCTTTTTGGTTCAAAAAATTTTTATTGAAACACATTACGTACATATAACAAAATCAGTCGGAGAAATCAAATACGTATTTTTCAAATACGAAGCATCCTATACATATACACACAGACGCGCACTGTCGCGACTTGTCTGTACTCACACGCGCGCGCCGCGCCGCGGGCACGCACACGGCCGTCGCTCGCCGACAGCACACAGCCGAGCGCACACTACCGCGCCAAGTTCGTCGACCGTACGTTTTTGCAGTGAACTGTGATTCAAAACTGTGCAAATTTATCGTTCTTACGCTTAACAATATAAGGTCGACAATGGACGGAACGACGTGTCGTAATTGTTCAGTACACTGTCACGGTGTAAAGGAAGTTTGAACGATCGCCTTTGAGATGCTTTTCTCTCGGCTCGTAAAAGTTTCACTACTATCCAGCTGGAGCGCGGGCCGCCAGCCGTGGCGTCGTGGGCTGGACGTGTGGGTTAGTGTCCCGTCAAGTGCTCGCCGTGCACTTAATGTGTGTCACTCACGCAAGTTGTTATCAGTGCTATCAATCGCGACGCAAACACTTGCGGAATTCATTGTCACAATTGGTATTGACACGTGCTATCCTCTAATGTGTTCCTGTCTTCCTGGGTACTGTGGTGAACGTGAATTGTTAAGTAAAAGGAATAAACGCTAAGGTGGCTCCATCTGGCTGTTGAGTGCAAACGTTAAAGCTGCTAAATACAGTCAATGGATTTGTCTTATTGCATTTGCACCATTAGATTTTAATTGATACATATACACATGTTTCATGTTGAAACCTGTTATACGAGGGTCACACTGAAAGTTTAAAAAAAATCAAAAACTGAGCAAATTAGCAAAATTTAAGTATCATAATATTTTTCAAAATTGTCCATTTACATCAATACATCGCTGCATTCGATGGAACTACTGAGAAAGCATTTACCCCACTCGTCGTTGGGGCTCTCTTTGGCGGCGTTTTGA
This sequence comes from Jemadia suekentonmiller, assembly GCA_018245575.1. Classification (NCBI taxonomy): domain Eukaryota; kingdom Metazoa; phylum Arthropoda; class Insecta; order Lepidoptera; family Hesperiidae; genus Jemadia; species Jemadia suekentonmiller. The sequence continues at coordinate 13,184 of DWDU01000727.1, read as the reverse complement.
ACCGCACTCACAGCTTCCTGGTAGTTCATAAAACGTTTTCCTACAAGTTTATCTTTTATTATCGGAAATAAATAAAAATCATAAGGTGCAAGGTCGGAGCTATACAGCGAGTGACCCAGTAATTCCACGTTTGTCGTCGCCAAATAGTCGATCGTTCGCTTAGCGGTGTGCGATGATGCGTTGTCGCGGTGAAGGAGGATCCTACTGCGAGGTCATTTCTCTCGAACTTTTTCCAGAACAAGTGGCAAATAATTGTCAGTATACTACTCTGAAGTAACCGTTTTCTGATCTTCTAAAATAATTGTCGAGTAATGACCTGTTGACCTTCCGAACAACGAAGCCACCATTCTTCTATCCTACACTTCGACCCCTCTTCACTTTAGTTGGCAATTCCTCGGAAGGAAATACCCACTGAGCAGACTGCATTTTTGTTTCCGGATCATATCAGTAAATCCACCTTTCGTCACCCGTAGCTATATCGAACACAGAATTTGAGTTATCTCTGTTAAATATTTGGATCATTTCACGGTATGATCAAATTATGAGACATCCACCGGGCATAAAGCTTCCTGGTCGCTAAATGTTCATGGAGGATTTTATACACTTCACTCATACCGATTCCTAAGCTTATTCGTATCTGCTGATAGGTCACTCTTTTATCAGTTCTATTATACGCCGCACAACACTGACGTCATCATCAGGCCTTAGAAGGCCGTCCTTCACGCAGATCATCAGTGTGATTAGTGCGACGTTTAAACTCGTTAAACCAGTTATAAACAGTGGCACGAGATGAGGCTTTATCGTGAAAGGCCAATCGAAGTCTATCGTAACTTTCTTGTTAACTTAAGTGACACCGAGACTCATAAAAAAACCATCGCACGAAAATTGTCTCGCGTTAAATTCATGTTGACGTGACACATACTATATTCAGTTGTCGCCAAATCGTACAACAAATGACAAATGAATGAAGTACATACACAATAATATTGGCAAAGAATTCCTTTTCCAAAATTTAAACTGATTTTTTTTATAATATTATTTATAAGCGGACAGTTCTAAAACCTTTCGGTGTCGCCCTCGTAAGAATAATCACAAATACATAAAATATATATACTTTAAATTTAAAAAAAACTAAAAACACGCTTTAGTGGAATCATGAAAAAAAATTTAAAATAAATAATGGTTTGAAAGAAATATTGTTTAAGAAGCTATAAAACATATAGATATGTGTACTTATTAAAGATAAAAAGTACAAAATAAATTATAGTTTAAAAAAAAAATTTACCACGCTTTTATAGCTTATCAAATTAAAAAGCAAAAAAATAATTCTTTGTATAGGATTAAAATGATTGACGAAAATTTTATTAATGTTACTGTCCTAAAAGCGTGGCGTTAATTATAATAATCCGCTGTCAGACAGTGTCAGAGGCCCGTAACGTTCCTTAATCCTATTAATCCGCATAGAAGATATGGTAGGAAACTCGTATCTAAAAGTGAAAAGAAAATGATGACAGAAAATATTGTCGTAATGCGCTAAATACACTCTCCAGTAATATCGATTGTTATTGGTGATCGGACGACTGGCGACTAGGACATTGTTTCTGCGATCTAGTTTCTTCAATATTAGTTATACATGAAGCTAACACTAATTAGTAAAATAAGGTTAGGCGCTCTTAGCCTCAAACTGTGGACAATAATCTGCTTACAAACTATTGTGTTATAATCATAACTTACTTAAAAGCTTATTATTTGCTTAATAGTACAGAATTCTTATAAGGTTATGGGAACATCAATCAGCTCGAGCGACCGCGGCGGCCTTCAACATTTCCACTGGCTCCGTGTTGTTTCGGAGTTGACACCTATTTATCTGAAAATAATTCTTATGCATATGCACATAGAGATATATTTGTGGTGAAAAACATGTGTCGTATGTTAATAAGTGTATAAGCCGCAACCTAATGCTGATAATAACGTTGGAAAGGCCAAGGTTTTACATTTTGCGCTGAATAATTTGTGAGCAATTGGTTTTTGATGGGCGTTTCAGTGAAGAACAAATTAAGTCCGTGAGAACAACTTTGCATTCTTTTCAAAGAACCTTTAAACGAACTGTCATTAGGTATATGTTGTTCTGGAAATGTTTAAAATGTAATGTCTGTTAGTGCTGACTCCTAGATTCACCGATTGCATTGAATAAATGTCTCCGTTCGGGTCTCTCCCAACCGGTCGCGTTACGTCACGGACTGTTGAACCGAAGACACGAACCGCTGACCTCCGACCACGCGCGCCGCCTTCCACGACGCGACTTTTGGGTCAGCCTGCACCGTGTTGCGATGCTTACCAAAATATTTAAATACATTAATAATGAGCTTTCATAATATTCAAGGTTGCGTGACATAACGTACGTAATACCCTACAACATGATGTCAAAGGATTTTGACCAAATAATTGACAGATATATTGTCAAATACATATATTTAACACATCAATTGTGTGTTTAACACATCAGGGGCGTGTTAAGTTTTTTGGTACCGTGCCCGCGAGTTGTAAGTAATGCCCCATGCAGAAGAAGTTCATATTTCGTCACAACTATGAGTTGATGGGAGAAGTGAAATGGTGTATATATTTCGTTAAATGGATCAAGAATTACAGTGGGGCGTGAAGTTGATGAAAAACGAGCGACTGTGAAGTGAGTATTGAAGCACGCATCAGTATCGTTGGTACATCGCGAAGCGCTTGCCTCACAGCGTGATTTGTTGGTAGACGTAACGATGAGCTACGCCTTATTGGTCATGGGAACGATACAATCGAATTGTGATGCAGCTACTATCAGATTTCTGAATAGGGTTATCACATTCAGTCGTGTCCGAGTCAAAATCTCGTACAAACATTTGCTGATTTTTTACTGCTGTTATACAACTCCCATTGTTTTGTATAACTGCCGCCGGAGCAGTACAAGACGTTCAATTCGTACATTGTAGTGCGGCAGTCGTGGTAACTGCTAACTGGATGCTCGTTACACGCTATTAATTTCACAAGTGATACCCGAAATTGGGTAAAAGCTAATTAGTAATTATTATGTAAGTAACATTACATTACACTATGTAGGCAAATAGCGATTGCATAAAAACATAGCTGTTACATTCATCTTCATGTTTAATGGTTACAATTTATGTTTCCTTAACCATCTACTGATTTTCCTTTTCTTTAATACTGGTCGTTCAATTCAGCTGACATGTTCGTTCCATTTGCCTTAATTTTAAAGAATTTATCGAATCATGAGCACGACCACGAGCACGTGCAGAGTGTCGGCCTGAAGAAATCTACTTTCATACAAGTATGTAAACTAGTTCTTTGTTTAACATGGATGAACTTATCTATTGTACGTCAATACATACAAACATACAACGTTCTTTAATAGTTTATTTACATAAGCAGTGGGAGAATGTTTAGACGTAAAAAAGAAACCAGAAATTACTATTATTACAATATTAATGCCTCGTTGGTCGTGTTGGTTGCACGCGCGACTGTCGATCAAGAGGTCTTTGCTTCAAATTTCGGGTCGGGAATTATTGAAATTTTTCTAACTTATATTTTTTAGTAGTGTTACCCAGTCTAGATGTTTCCGGTGTATGTCAACAGGCTCATCAACTATTCCATAGTGGGACGTACACGTAACTAGTGACGTAGGAGTGTACTACTCTTTTCCGCCTATCTGTTCGGGGATTACGGGCGTGATGTTACGTACTATTATTATAATACATATATACGTTATGTTTAAATGGAGCTATTCTCATGTCAAAATACTATTTTAAGTTTTGTATTCTGGCGGCCAATAAGGTAAATATTTTCGCAGTACCTGTTTCCGGACACAAAACCTTGGGATCTATAAAGCAACAGTGAACACAGGATTTTCCTAGGCATGCGTGTTTCATCTTAGGACGCATCAGGCGGGACCGAAACCGAACTGTAGCCATTAATGTTAAATATGTATAATAACATTAAAATTAGTCTAGAAGGAAGCGACAACCCTGTCGAGTTCGTCCTCGGTAAAGCACAGCAGCATCAGGCAATAAACCCGTCGTCGGTCGATGTGGCTCTCGGGACTGCGCGCGGCATAGTATTGTTCTTCCTCCGGCGAATATCGTTCCTCGTCCAGCCGACATACCTACAGTCCATCAGCCTCTATTATTGAATAATCTACCAAATATTTTTAATATTCGCAATGAAAACGTATATGCAACATATCACTTGTGTACAGTAGTCCGACTATGTAGCCAATAAGAAACAAAAGTTACAACTAACACACAAAATAACAGGAATTTTATTAAATGAACAATATCATAGAATAATTTGAGCACAACAAGATATAAACATTTAACATCGTAAATGTATAATGTAAGAGCTGATGATCATGATATAAAAGTGATTTATACCATTTTACGATCTGTCCATCTTAATTACTCGCCCAATAATGGTTGTTAGACAAAATTGACGATTTCGTAAGAACTCCTTTAGCTTTTTCATATTTTACGCGTTTAATAATATGTGGCTGGTGTGTGGTTGCGTCATTTTTAATTTCACGTGCTAAAGAACAAACATCACTTGTTTTTATTTGCGAAATGGAAATTGTTTAGCATTTTAACTTAGTGTCGAAATCTATGTAATTAACACTCACTGGCAATAATCTTTGTTTACCTTTTTACCGTTTTCGTCGTAACACGCCAGCTCCTCAAAGTGTCTGTTCAACTTGTTCTTTGGATGTGTGAAGTAGCTCTTTAGCTCAGCGTATCGGCCTAAATGCTGTAATGATGTTTGTTTTACAATCACTGACTCAAAATGTAATAAATTGATTGCCTTGTCGGTTAGGTGGTTGCAAGCACGGTTGCTGAGTGAGAGGTCCTGGATTCGATGAGCAGGTCGCAAGCTACTGGATTTCTCTACCTTAGGTTTGTTAGGTGAAATTTCTAAAAGTGGTTGGCTGTTAATTGGTGATTTGGGCGTGTGCGGGCGCGTGTGTGTGAAATGGATATTTGAAGTTAAAATCCATCTACTTAGTCATCCGGCCAGCAACATAGGCAATGCGAGTACTCTACTCGTACTCCGGGATCCCTAACCTGCTTGCCTGAGTTTCCGATTATGGGCAAGTAGACTTATGTCCAGCGTTTGTCTGAGACAGGCTGGTGATTATGGTTTACTTCACGTTATTGTTATAAACCTGCGTACGTACTTCCGGATCTACCGCGCCACTTTTTCTAATAACATCTTGTGGGAACTCTCTTGGAAAAATTCTTCTTAGTTCTACATCTTCACTAGAATTACAATATGTATTAAATATTAGAACAGGAACATTAATGGTATGCATTTTATTAATCCAAATAATTTTTTTAATACAGTGAACTACACAATGCATGTATATAATGTATGTGCATAAAGTACTTACTATGTGTAAATGACACAATTACGTCCTTGCGTCATGTGGTGTAAGATCTAGAATTTTAAGTAGATGCTACATGATTATTATTAACTAAATTAAACATATTTCATTTCCTTCTTTACATGTGCCCATTATATTGTACAATAAAAAAATTATATTGCGTATATTCTAATCATGTAATAGAAATAAAGATGCTACTCGTATTAACATTAATAAAAAATTAAAATGTTATTTCTTTGTAACTTACAATGTGAACAATAATTCCTAAAGAGGTTTTCCATATCATTTTGAATCGTCAATGGTAATGGAGCTGGTTAGAAATAAAACATGTTATGGTCCATAAGCTATAAAATGTTATGAAATGCATTATCGATAGAAAATGCATTACCGTTCTTTCTGTATAATGTTTGATATGAACGGTGTGTTTGTAGCCGTACATGTTGGTAAAAAACTTCCCTTGAATGCGTTGCTAATATAAAATGTGGAGAGTAACAATAATTACCGGGATATTTTTTTTAAATCACCGCAACAACCGTACAGCATTAACTCTTGTCATTCTTAGAGGACAACAGACAGATTTCACAGATTCGAGCAATTACGTGTTATATTACATTTTAGTATGTAATTAATACACATATTATTTTAATCTAGAACTATCATCTCTTTAATCATCTTACTTCAAAAATATTCGGAACGTAACTTGAATTATTTTCAAACTTAGTTATAAGTCTTCATTTAATAATCGATAATTTGTAACGATAACTTCATCAAGAATGAAATGAAACGTCGTTATTCTTTAAAAATTTTATTGGACCACTATTTTTATAGCATTTCAGACTATTCTTCTGTCGTTAAACCTCGTATCGGTGTCGATAGCTCGTGGCCTGAAGCCGTTCGAATCCGCCACATATCTAATGAAATGCGGTCGACCTTCGGGGTCTACGTACCCGTACTCTCCCCTGACCACCGCGCCCCTCGCTCCTGCCGGACTCGTTATGATGCCGCCGTCCTCTTTCCTGAACGACCCGTCGGGCACTTCATATCTGGAAACGAAATATCGTGGGTTGTACACAAACACATACCTACACACTAGCATTACGTAGGCACACATTTATAGATCCCGGCACATTTATAGATTAATTGACCTCCAATCCGCAAACCCAAAGTGGGCATTAGGTAGTGATAAAACGGTCTTTAGAATGTCCAGCGGTGGACTAAACCGAACTGTTATTATTTTAACGATAACATTTGTATACTGTTATAGAGCCCGCTACCACTAGCATCAACAATTGATTTGATATGTTTTAACTTTCTCTTTGTATCGTACATATGATTCCCACATCCAAATTTTCAACATAACATATATAGTTTTACAGGATCAGGCTGTCGCGTGAAATATATGTACCTATTGTTTATATGACGCCAAATAAAAACAAAATGTTCAATATATTTGTCGGGAACGAATAATTAATGAGAACAGTAATATAAAAATTTCTATTGAGTACATGAAAAAGATCACTAACGGCACAGTAGTGTTTAACCACAAATAAGTAAAATAGGGTATAAGACCTAGCATTCGTTGCACATATTCCTAACAGCTTTTCAAAGTATATAAAAGAACGGATGTGGAAAAGAAAGACAGTGGTGCTCGGAAGGGTCTGTTGTTCAAAATACGAACGTACTCACTCAAAGCTGTATGTCCCCAAACCGTCGTTGTTGTATATTTGCTTTCTTACGGTCATTTCAAGGGCAATCGCTTCTGGCCATCTGACAATAGTTATAGAAAATACAACTATGATGAAGATGAGTCTCACGTCTCTTACCTGCGAAACACATACCATATGTCAAGGCCGACGACTCTATAAATGAGCATGATTTTACTGGAATTTGAAATGTAAAAATATTAATTTATGGCTGCTACAGCAGGATTCCATTTACGGATATTGATTTAGTTTCTTTTTTGTTTTGGGACTTGTATGTTGCGAAGTAAAAAATGGCTCTGGTCGTGATTGTAGCATTTGTGTAGTAACCAGATACATCGACGTGTCGTGTGCGGCGCGTGGCGGCCAACTTCGACGTTTGATCTTTAGTTTGTTCCATTCGAAGTTTACCTCAATAATTGTTTTTAGTTCGGTGTCATTACGAAATAAGCATGATATTCATAATTCGACAAACACAAATGGAATATAAACAAAATTTGACAAATATAAATATATTGTTTAAAGTGAAAACGATACGATTGTATTAATTAAAATTCTTATTTTAATTAATAAAACTTTGTGAATAAAACAACATAACATAACTTTGTAAATAGATCTACCTATGTATGTACCTATCCACTGGCTATTTTACTGGAACTAAAGTTGACCGTTCCGTTTAATTTTTATTGATTCCTGAATGTCTGTCAATTTCTTTCGTAGTCTTTGCCAGATACGTAAAATCACGAATACCGAAGAGGTAGGAATATGAGTGTAGTAAACTCACACGTTTCACCAGTTACGTTTACGTTCCGATATGGATCAGGTGGTAGGCGTAATGCCATACACCGGGCACAAATCCACACTCTGTACCAGTACTAGATATTATAAGTTAGAAAGAGCTCATAGTATCCGAGCCGAGGATCGAACCCAGGACCTTTCGATCAACAGTGACGCTTGCAAGCACTCCGCTACAGAGGCAGTCGAGGCTCGTAATCTAGGTTCCTATTAACGAAGCAAATCCCTAGTTCCCCATCATTCAATTGCTGTAATTCTTGTTACTTGTATGTTTATTCATGTAATTCATTCACTAGTCCTCAGTGGGCCGTAAACGTAAGTGGTGAATCGAGGGAATACGTATTACGCGCCTCTCTCTAGCCCTACGGGAAAATTCAGGAGTAATATTATTATGAACAGGAATGTTGATATTATTAATTTTCTAAGTACAAATGCTCGGACTTAATGACTTCTAGCAAAAACTTACTTGGAGTATGTGATGAAACAATATAATATGCATATTTATGTGTACAGTACCTACCTACTCTGCACAAACATTAACTTCGATGGTAACATCAATATTAATACATTCATCATTTAATGGTGTCAAAAATACTTAAATGAAAAGCCTTGATTGATTGTTATAGTCGATATTGTTAAATATTTAATTACAATTTCGTACTCGGTTGTACTAGATAACAAAAATGCCCTCATTTGAAATAAAAGAAACAAAGGAAAAGTACCAAACAGGTCAAGTAGATACTGCCTCTTGTACTTCTAAAGCGATTCGTGACAACTGTGTTTGTGTTAAAGTTCGCGCCAATCCAATAATTATATTATTTGAATATGAATGAACAATTGTACTCACCATAATGGTTATATTTCCTCCTCGTGTGCTTGTGCGTGGACTGCGACACCGGCCATCCGCCAACACTTTATATCCAGTTGCTCAAGAATGTCAGGTCTGGACTTCATTCCTTAGCAAACAATGCGACGCTAGGACTTCGCTGAGTCAATGACACTATAACACATATTATTATGTAAACTACACCACGATCACTCACGCGACGTGGAACAACAAAAACTTGATCGTATATTAAATGATCTCCTCGCGCACTCTAATTAGCCGGAGCGCCGCCTCACACAACTTGTTTAAATTATTTATATGTGTAAAACAGGGTACTTCAACTTGAGCATATTATTATACATAAAATTTATAAATAAGTGATAAACTATTAGGTGTTGTGACAACACGCAAAAACTCAATGTTTGCACTGCCCATGGCTTTCTTTATTTGTTTTGTTTTTAAACCGAAGCTGAAACTACATGTAAATATGTATCTGTACCTATTTATTTACTCATTTCGTCCTTATTTTACGATGAGCTACTAAAGTTAAAAAAGCACGCAACTTATTAAGCAGGATTAATAGTCATAGAGGTAAGATGTAAATAGGAGAAAATAAAGTAGCTCGACTTAAGGGTCTCCCCATATATTTCAAAACCGTACTGGCTTAATCGGAGTGTGTTCCAACCGCACTGTTCACATATAACAAGCTAATGTCGTCGGTACTATTCTTCGGCTCGTCAGTCCTGTCCTCTGAGGAGCAACCCGCACGAGAGTAGGGCAACCATCCCCGACGTTCTTCGACTATTCTTAGAGACCCGAGCGAGCGATAGGCGTTGTTGACCCAAGTACCCGTATGTGAACGGGGCTGTTTTTTACTCACTAGTAGCGCGATATTGATGCGAACAGCAAATAGTCGTTTTTAGGCAGGCCTTTTTGACTTAGTCGAGGTGAAAGACGTCTTTTTGATTGTTAATAAGATACTGACAAAGTTTTCTCAGACGTGTTGCGGTTTCAAATTAACAAATGTAGGGATATCCTAGGTGGACAGTTCCGCAAGATAGTAAGTTAAAAAGGCGTAGGCAGTCCGAGTTAGCCATGAATTTGGAAACACTTCACGAAATTGGTTTTTGAATAAAAAATTAACTTTACGGCTGTAATCCTCGAGGAAGTAGCTAGAGATAAGTAGTACAGTCCTACGATTTATCAGTTACGTTTATGTCCCTCAATGGAATAGGGGAGAACCTATTGCCATACCCCGGACACATATCCAGACTCGAAGCCACCTATAGGAATTTTAAGTGCGAAAAATCCAATAGTCCCGAGATGGGGATTGAACCCTCGAACTGTGCCACCTCTTGATCAGACGTCTCGCTGGCAATCTAGCATGCACTCGTCCAACGAGCGGCCTATTGGCGTTACTTCTTAATAATAATTGGTTCATTTCTATTTGAAGTACATACATTTAGGGATTTGTAGGATTTCAGAAAATTTGAAATACTGAAAAATAAGTTGTCGCGTTTATAAGTCGTCACGTATGAGCATCAAGCAATGGAAATGATTACTAAATAAACAATTCTGATAAATGATAATAATGAATTACGCAATGTCCTTCATTTTGCTCAATTTGTCATCATGACGCCCTGCTTGGACAAATGGTGCTCGGGCCACGTGTCAGAGTCATCGACTCCAAGAACAAGTAATTCATCGGTCTGCTTGTCGCCGACCGTTAGGATCGTCCAGACTTGCTCCGATATGGGCTACTACTCGATTTTGTCAGGGTTGCCTTCAACATCTCTTCACTTCATGTTATTTTAATTAGAAACGGAAGTTAACATCAATTTAAAAATAGAGGTTAATATCAACAGCTGAGCCCTTAATCTACATGGATATAGAAGTAGTGTCATGACGTGAAAATATGAAAATTAAACACATTGTTTTACGTTTTGTCTGTAATAAAAGTATGTATTTACGCATACAATGGATGATAACCTACTAAAGGGTGCATGCGGAAGTTGGAGGCGGAAAGCTGAAGACAGGGCACGATGGCGCTTTTTAGGGGTAGGCCTATGTTTGCCAGTGGACTGTGACTAATGTTGATGGAAAGTATGTACAGCTAAAAAGATAACGGCAGTAGGAAAGAAATTGTTACTTGTTAGAGTAAATGTTAGTAAAGAAAAATTTTTTTTCGTCTTTGCACAAGTAGCTTGCATTTATTTGTAAGCATTAAAAAGTAATTTCGCCGCGAACTTATACGTCACACATACTAGTACTCAGCTGCGAGTGGCGTCCAGCGAGTGACAACCCTGCCGCCCAGGCTGCACTAATGATGGCGGACACCATTAATCAAGTCAGCAATTAAGCCGTGTACACTGAGATATCTTTACATCTTTGTATCAGGCGCAGATAAAACACCTTCATCTCTACCAACTCTATAAAGCACATGTGTAGCAAGCTTCATTCTTCACGATATCATAACTTACATAATATCTAACACTTCTGTTACAAGAGCTGGAAATATGAATAATAATAAAATATTATAAATCAATGAGACTTTTACTACAATGGAGACATGTCCATTATAATTATACGTCTAGTCTAGTGCCCCAGTGCCTAATGTTTCTATCTTAACAGACCTGCTGTACTTCTTTCAAATTAATCATTTAAATACAAATTCTGATTCTTTCAAGTACTTATGTATATTAAAAACACGTGTAGCCTTTGTCATTTTATTAAAATAAATTTAAATCAAACATGCCAATGGACATTAAGTCCGCCCTTTGCTGACAACAATAAAGGATAAATAACATTATAACAGACACGACACATTGGTGTCGAGCGCATCAAATACTCGGAGCTCCAATAGAAATTGTGTCATTCAATTTATGTAATACCGAATAAAGTTCACGTTTGTTCGACCGAGCTATCTTCCGCCCATCGATTGATTAATGGCGCGTCTCCAGGTCGTGGCGAAATTATTGTTCACGTTTCGACAGTTACATTCTGCGGTGACAGATGACATGCTGCTACATCCAACGAGACTCTTCAATAATATCTAACATTGCAACGTTTGTATTACGTCACACCAGGTAAGAATGCTTTGAAGTTGGCGGACGGGCCAGATATAAACTACTATTGACCAAATTGTTTGCCATAGTAAAATGTATCTATTTCCAGTTTCCAATCTCACGTGCTATTCGCTTGAATTTTTATAAAATGTAGTGATAGGTTTTGTTCTGAACATTTTTAAAGTTCAAAAATCATATGCTTGCGGTGTAATATTTCTATAGATAATAATAATGCGTAGAATTAGTTCCTATTGGTAATGAAGTAGGTATAAACTAGGCATTTAATCAAATTGTGGCGATAACCCGAGTTTTATTCCTAGCTAAATATGATTTTATATCGTTACATTGAAACGTGTATTTTGACTATCTCGCTGGTCTTGTTAGTCGCAATGCCACTGCCGATCGAGAGGTCCTGGGTTCAAATCTCGGGTCAATTGAATTTTTCTAGTTGTGGTAAGGAGTCTGGATATGTGCCCACTGTATGGCAATAGGCTCATCACGTATTTCATACGTAAACTTATCTGGTGAAAACTGAGAGTGTATTATACTCTTCTGCCCACCTCATCGGGGATTATAGGTGTGATGTTAGTTTTTTTTTGTATGTGTATTCTGTATTATTATTTATTTAAAATATGTTCATGCAAAAATTTCAAGAAATTATTTCGCCCGCAACGCCATCTAACCAGCCAACCGCGTAACTACTAATGTTGTTCGAAATAAACCGTAGTCCTTCCGCCGCTCAAATTGAGTTTAAGATGAAGGTCGATAGACTACTATTTACGGCTGTTAGTTTATGTTGTTAGTACAAGATGGCGTTAACTTTACGATACACGGTTTTATTTAAAAATATTTTTTATTAAAACGACAGTGTTAAACAAAGGTTTTTATTTCGTGTGCGTTGGTTAGTAATGTCAATGAATTATGAGGCACTTGTATACGTATTGAATTCCTATAAATGAAGTTACCAATAGCTGTTCATAGATGTAACAGCGATTGTTTTGTTATGGTTTCTTTATGTGGTAACTCTTCGATTTTCGCGGTTATAAGGTGTGTGGAACTCACGATGTACATTTTGCCAATTGACCCTATCTTTGCGGAGCCGCCATGCTTTTTCTACGTTTATTATTTTCGTCAGTCAATACAATGTACAACTCCAAGATAATGGCAAGAGTTCAAGGTACCTACAATTTGTACTCGCGGTCAGCGCTCGCAGCTTATCATTACAATGTAACATTACGTCTACATTATTACAATGTAACATCACACCTGTAATCCTCGAAGCACATTCCCACTTTTCATCATTTACGTTTACGTCCCACTATGGAAAAAGTGGTGAGTCTATTGCCATACACCGGGCACAATGC
>DWDU01000726.1:0-17179 GCA_018245575.1 Jemadia suekentonmiller | reverse complement strand
AACGTCAGTTAATTTTTCAATCAAATCATTTATATATCATGACCAATTGTTTTTCAACCACAATGCATTGATATAAGGTTTAAATTCGAATGTAGCCTTTCATACGTTTTAGCAAGAATTTGTTACAAAAACGATCGCTCATGACTACCGAACTTCCAAGGTGGTAGAACTTGGCATTCTTTGCGTGCCTATGATCAATAAATTATGAACAGATCAGAGAAGCCGCTTTTAAGAGTTTGTTTTTCTTTTATTATGAGGTTGGCCCTTTAGCCGAAAATGCATTAAAAAACCCAAATTGACAGAAAAAAAAATAGATGTAAAAAAACGTAACATCACTCCTGTAATCTCTGAAAAGTTAGGCAGAGGAGTATAGCACACTTTTACATTTCACTAGTTACGATTACGTTCCACTACGGAACAGGTGAGTCTACTGCCATTCACCGGGCACAATCCAGACTTCGAGCCACTACTAGAACATCTAAGCTAGAAAAATCCAATAGTGCCCGACCCGGGACTTAAACACAGGAACTCTCGTTCAACAATCGCGCTTGCAAACAACGCGACCAACGAGGCAGTTAAAAATATCGATGTAATGTTATGCAAAAAATATAGTGTCCCAATGATTAAAATTTGGTAAAATCGTATCAAGTATTCTTTTACGCGTACTCACTACGAGTATCTATCAATGTTTTAGATAATGTACAGTACTTATACCTATACTTCTACCATTCTGAAGTATTCGCGGAAAAAATTTGGAACTATTTAAAGAGAGCACAAAAAGCACTTAATATCAAATAGTGTGATGTCACAACTCTATCTGTGATATACCTAAGTCTGCAACACGTTTTTCAGACTTGTCAGTTAAGCCAACACACTCTGGTTTGTTTCATTTAAAGGATCAAGAATCGGTTTTCGAAAATTAAGTTATTTTGTATTTCACCTAGTATACATTATCTTTTTTTTATGTTATGAACACAAATTGGGCCACTAAATAAATTAACATACTCAAAACTGTGTTAACGTGGGGCAAAAGATTTACAGGAAGTTACTGACGCGATATTAAAATATACAACTAATTTAAACGCTTCCAATACCCATATGAATGTTACTCCAAAAATATTTCCAATTTCATATAAATAAAGGCTAAAGTGTGTATATCATCCCTAAAATAATACTTTTGAAGTTAACAAGTTGGGTGTAGACACAATCAACATTCCTGAGCAATAATTTTTCAAAGCAGCGACTGCGGTGGGCACGACGGCCATTTGTCGCACTAACCATGCATGCGTGCATGCGTAGAATATTAATAATTTTAAATAGTTACAAGTTCTTCCGTTGTCTTAGAGCATTGGCTGTGAACGACAGATGTGTGGAGGTAAATATTTTTTGTGCTCGTAATAAGCGCTGTAGATTGACGTGGAAAAGTTGCGTGGCTTTGGGTCCTAATAAATCTTTATAGGAGATAATTTATTGGATTGCGTTCAAAATATAAGTACACTAAAACAAAGATAAACAAAAAGTGTACAGACAAATATATTGGAAAATTGAATGGACTACGCCCTGAACGTCCTTGGATCATATAACAACAGCATAATCATGTTGACATACACTTCGTAGGATACATTCTTATTAAAACTTAAAGGTGCATATAATTCATCCCAGCTACATATAATTGCATTTCCAGGGTAATAAACCTTAAAGTTAGAACCTCTGCAAGCCAAATACAGCTAACTAACGCATATTAAGCATCGAAAGAATGCGATCTTGAAACTCGAACTATTATGCTTGGAGAAAGAATTCAATGATCATACCAATTAGCACCTCAACGCAGATGTAGGAGCGGCGCGGGAGGTCCGACTTCAAAGGACAAGGTGACAAATTACACGAAAATATTAACACGTGACGCATCGCCCATCAGATTGTGCAACTTCAAACGAAGCTGGGGTGTTCTGAAGCGCGAAGTATAATATAGTATAGAGGATCATATGAAGTTATGAATAGCAGGCCAGCTTGTTGCTCTCTGAAAACAGTACCACTCGGATTTCAGTACAGGCTTAGTTAAGTTTGAGTCATCTCTTTTTGCTCACGTCAATTTGTCTATCTTTTTTTATTTTGTGGCCAATAAATTTAACTTTATTATCATTATCCTTGCTCACGATATGATTAACACCCTTTATTAATAACAAGTTTTTATTAATTTTAAATCCTTAACCCTCTCATTTTGAGGGGACACCCATGTTCCAAAGTGGAACGATAAAAGAGTCAAAAAAAAACCGTGTCAGGAACACATTCTCCGATCCCCTCAATCGGTTACTAAATCTCCTAGACTTCTATGGGCAGCGTAGGCGGTGCGACAAACTGTGCTCTACAACCCGCATACCAAGCGTAAGGATTTTGAGCATAACCCCTCAAGAGATACCTATGACCAGCAGTGAACTGCAATAGGCTGATGATGATGATTAATTTCAAATGTCTTAAGAGTGAATATAGCCAAAAGAAAAATTTAATTAAAGAAGACATCCAATACTGAAGTTAATGTTTATATTGACTCATCAAACAAAGACGCTATTGTAGGCTATTATACGAAAGAAATATATCATATCACATTAATAAATAACATACAGCGTTTAGGGCCACATAACACTCAACTATTATGTTATCCCAAAGGTATCTATCTACAAATTCAAACACAACCTAAATGTGAACGTTGGCAGCAGATGTGTTACTTTAATTTACATATAATTTTGGCCAAAACATTTGTTCATTTGTAGGGCTTAACAACTAGCATTTGTAAAGACCGTCATCGAAAGAAAGCCACGTTATGGAAGGAAACACCAGTTTGCAATTCTACATATTATGGCACCTACTTCGATTGTGGTGGGAATGTTCTACATTCCTCTGCCTACCTCTTCGGGGATTACAGGCGTGATGTTACGTTTTACTTCGATTGTCTGCATAAGCATGTGATCTTTGTAGAAGATTGGTGCATAAACGATAACTATTAATTTTTGTCAAACTATAGTGTAGTAATTAGTAATTGCATTCTGCCTCATACTCATTTCCGGTAGAAACGAAAATACACACAAGCCAAGAGCGGGCTGGTAAATTTCATATAGGTACTACAGAGAATATGATGAAAATTTCTAAAACGCTTTTTTCTCATAACGTTTTTTGTATTACCATAAAACACATAATTTTGTAATCAATAAGGTGCGCGTCACGATTTGAACCCGGATACTCAGATTGGCCGGCTGAATTCTAAACCACCAAGAATTTGCAGTATGTATTATCAGGCTAGTGATGTACTTGAAATTCACTTGTGGCTAGTTTTCTGTTGAAATTTTTTCTAAAGACCAGCTACCACATTACGCAAAACTTTATCGCCGTCGAGTGGATGGGGTTTAGCAAAAAAGCGGCTCGTCGTTTAGTTAAAACCCCAATTAACTATCCCCGATAGGGATAAACAACGACATTGGGCGATCTGTTGGCGCCATGTTTTGCCTCAAATAGCTATCGCTAAAAAATACGAAGCCACCCACGCGAGCACCCATTGGTAAAAAGGCGGAAAAATAATGAATAAGTTGTGTTCCGTAGAGATTCATTTAACAATTATTTCAGTAACTTATATATTAATACATGAAGCATCAAACTTTGTACTCCATTTTGTGAAACACGGGCGAATTGAAAAGTATGATTCTTGCCACAGTTAAAGTTCATATGGAAAATAACTGCAAAAAGCTAATATTTTATATAACAATGCATTATAAATACCTCATTTAACAAAAAAAACACATTACGCACACTTCGGCACACACGCACATGGCTGGACGATCGGGCTTTGCTCGGATTATATTAAAGTTCAATAGTTTTCGTTTTATAAGCTTTTTGAAGTATAACTGTAAGTTAACAACACGGTGTTTTCTTAATAACTCTAGGTTTCACGCACGCAAGACTGTTCTAGGTTTGAGGCACTCGAGATTGTTCAAAACAAAACACTATTTTAATACAAAAATTTATCAAAATCGACTACTCGTAACTAGTACCTATATATAGACATTCATGTGTCAGTCTCCAATTCAAAACTATATAAAAAATTCTTCTATGACTATCTGCCATACAACCATTTATTTTGACCACATGAACTGAGTAATAAAGGAAAATAAATATATCATGTTAGTTTATGCAGTACTCTGAATACTTTAAGGGCACTAAAAAGTAGAGTATAGTTACACTAACATAATTTGGTTTTGGGTATTCATCTACGGACCCCAATTCCCACTCAAGTGCCGTTTAAAAATCTGCCCCGAACACTTAGCGAAATATCCACATAGACTGACCTTATCAACAAACGGGCCGCCGCAGTGGGTGGCATCAGCGCCATCTACCGATAAATCATGCGATAATTGCATAGATAGAGCAATCCCAGGGCTAAATTTAAAAAAAACGTCGAAGACACATGTTGACCTGTCATCGACATTTTTTCTCAATATAATTGTTTGGCTTTGACATCTTGTTGTCCACTTATCGAGGTTGTTAGCAATATTTTCACATTTAACTTGTGTACTAAATCACGTCCTGACTTAAGGGATAATGTTCTTGACATTCGAAAGTTGCATGCACGTAGGTATATGTTACATGGCTGTATTTTTTTGTCGCACTTTTTTTCCGACAGATCTATATCTGGTACTAGGTACTCTAGGTACCTATGTACCTACTAGTGAAAAGATTATTTCATGTAACTATGGACATTCTTCCGTCAATGATCTCACATGATTGTAAGAGAAGTGCAATTTAGAATTTAGTACATTCTCAGCCAGGATAGGATTCTGATAGGATTTGAGCTTGTCAAGTACAAGCTATGACGCCTATTAACCTGCCAAAGGTTCAGAGAGAGATTAAGGATTTAAACCAGCTACGGTTCCGTAAAATTTTCGTCTCTTCTATGTTCATTAATATCAGCAAACATGCTCGTCTATTAAATAAATGCGGATCGTGGCCTGGCTTCAGGACGTCACCAATTTGATTGAAATGCGGTCCTAAAAATGCAATGCCACGCTAAAAGTGTAATCATAAAAATGCATGTAAGTTTGGAAAATTTCGAGGCTCCAATTAGTATCCAAATATGTTTGATTCTAAACCTTATTACATTATATTAATTAATTATAAAAAATTATGCATGCAGATGTAACCATTTGTCTACAGTCTATAATAGCCCACAAGTTATTTAAACATCACCTTAATCTTCTGGATAAAAAATTTCAGACTAAACTAAAAAAATCTGGACGCTATTTTAAAATGCTCTCAGTTTATTTGCATGCAATTTGACGTTAAAAGTTGAAATTGATTTAACAAAGTTCGCCTACCGTCGCCGTTGTCCAAATCCAACTAAACTTATCTTGACTTTATTTACATAAAATTTATCATGAACAATAACGCTGAACATCTTAAAGTACTTTATCTCAGCTATTGTATTACAAATTAACTCGTGCTTAATTCAAAACAGATCAAAATCTCGATCGAATTGAAAAATCTCGTGTTCCCACAAATTACTGTAAGTCTTTTACTTGAAACGCTTGTGAGAACAAAGAGATTTGGAGTTTCTGTTATACATTATAAAGTTAAAAGCAGCTTGAACGGGTATTTGTGAAAATGCCGCAAGGCGTAGGGGATGACCCTCCGGGGTACAATCCCTAATATTTACAGATAATATTGATACAACTATCCGAAGCTTAGCTGTGTACATGGAGGAGAGCACAGCTGCTTGAATCCGTGTCAATTACTTAGATATTTTGGATTTCTTGACGATGGACCCACTGTGGACAACGGACTAAAATATAAATGACTCACATTATGTTATTTATAATATGCGGAAGCTGTTGCACTAAATTCAGTACTTAACAGTATGAAATCGTCCGAAGATATTTTTATTCACTATTCAGTGCAGTGATAAATAGTAACGAACTGTAAGGAGCGATGCACATATTAACTTAATAATAATTTATAATTTAATATAAACCGATCATAATTTTGTTTAATTTAAATAATCTTCGGTTGCATGTACAATTCATAATTCAGCTTCCGCCATTGGCCGCCGACCTGCGAATGTTGGCTGGCGGTGTTAACGCCGAAGAAAAA
Source organism: Jemadia suekentonmiller (assembly GCA_018245575.1). Lineage (NCBI taxonomy): Eukaryota > Metazoa > Arthropoda > Insecta > Lepidoptera > Hesperiidae > Jemadia > Jemadia suekentonmiller. Next base: position 11,044 of record DWDU01000726.1, on the reverse strand, counting down.
GTGTTATTTCAGCGCGTGCTTTGCTGTGTCTGCCCACCCCCGCGATGTGGAACGGCCCATCAAAGGGCCTGTGAAGTGAGCTGTTACAGCTAACGTGCATGCGGGCCTCAAATGTTCACGTCCAGAAAAAAATAGCTGTACATCATCAATATTTAACTTTAATAGAACTTGGTATTAGATAGATATAAGTCCATGCTGACAGAGTACTGTAACTTGTTGATTGTTCAGAGCGACATAATCACATTGTGATTAAGCTCTTTAATAAAGAATTTAATAAAAGAGAACATATCTGATTTTATTATTTTACTTTAATTTGTTTGAGATTATTTTTATTTTTTACATTTATTTTCGTCCACTATATAAATAATGAAAATTAGCATCATAATTTTGTACATTTTATTTAATGATATATTAGGTACATTGGATAATGTACAATAGTTAAACTGTAATACTTACGAAATTTTCTACATAGATATCGCTAATCTCTTATCAAGAGAAATGATGCGGTGAATTATTTTCATTAAATGTTGAATCGTTGATTTAATTTCAATTAACTGACTCGTTGGTCGTATAATTGCGAACGCAACTGCCGATAGAGAGGTCTTGGGTTCAAATCCCAAGGCGCGTAGTATATATGGTTTTTTAAACTAGAATTTCTAGTAATGTGACTAGTAGTAGTGACTCAGTGAATGACAATAGGCTCACCCTCTATTCCATGGTGGGACGTAAACTGGTGAAACGTGGGATACTACACTCCTCTGCCCACATCTTCAGGTATTACAGGCATGTTGTTACTTTTACTTGAATTGTTGACTTGAATGATTCATAACTTTCATATTACGCCCAGATTGAAAATTTGAGACCCGCTGACTCGACGACCTTGCCCCTAATGCACGTCGCGTATCCGCATTGCCAGACTGTTTACATTGCGAGTTTGTTTCATTCAAACTTCACTTTGTTTAATTTATCCGCGATGATGCACACACTTACCTATATTAAATTTAAATTATTTGATCAGCTTACCCCACAGGAAAATGTGCTGGAGTATGCGCTAGCGTTTGGGGGCGAATCCGCCTGGTAGAAAGCCTAGACGCGTCCTAATATAGACCACGCATGCCGCAATAATGTTTTCACCCTTCCTTTGAAAAGTCCTTGAAAATGTATCTAAAAATACCTTTTCTTTCATAAATATCTTTTTCAGATAACAGAAGTGTCTTTTTCAAAAGTTTTATGTATTAATTGTTGAGTATGTAGGCACATATTATGTAGGTATAGGTTTCATAGATCAACCTTGGACGAAAAATTATTTAAGATGCAGTAATCACTCTAAAAGTATGTTGCAAACAGCTTTATTGACGGCTTATGCTCAAATATTGAATAAAAATTTAAATTACAATACATACAGTAAACCCTTGATAATTACAAATCAATTGATTTACAGAACCTTTAAAATAAATTCTATTTTCTAAAATCATTTTGAATTCCACGCATCGGTCCCAAATCCACATCCCGATCTGTTTTAAAAATATCTTGTAAAAAACATATTATTCCTTTAAAAGGCCCTTCACACAGCCGATGGCACAGTCGAGTGAGTTTAAAAAGTCCGTGCGTTAACTTTTCGACGCACACAGCTCCGAGCGCACCGCGCGCGGACAAAACCCGCCGCTAATGGGAACGAATATCGACAATTTGCTACGTTCGATTGAGCACTATCAATACGATTTGTACCCCACGTACAGATCCTTAACGGCTGTTGTACGATGCAAGGCATAATAAACTCTATTTTATTGTATTAAAGACACTGTTCGGGTAAACTGAAAAAACAATGTTTGCTAAAATGAAGACATAAGCATCACATATCGAGGGCGAACACCATAAAATACTATCATTTATCATATAGACGTGTTTGTTATTGCAATAGCGGTTATTGTGGTAAACGTCGGCGTTACCATTATTAATAATGAACGCATGACATCTGCGTGTTACGATTTCTTATTGTGTGTGCATGTTCGCGGCTTCCAATGAAACGTGCGTAAAATATGGTCGCGTAATTTTTTTTTGCATTTTCTCAATGAAAAACATAATTTGTTATTAAAACGTGTAGTTGTTCTTTTTTTGTTAGTTAAAATTACTAGTTGTTTGACACCGGTAATTTCTAATTTTCTAGCTGTTTCATTTTATTGAAAAGGACATCGGATAGGCCTAAAACTAGACAGCCTATCCCGAAGAATCATACATATTATATGACGACGGTAAAAAATGTAATCAAATTCACAATAAACAAAAAATTGCGATCATTTTTCTAAAAGTTTTTAAATATCGCATCGATAGACCGTGGACACATTACACACGACACATCGACACATCGAGCTGTAACATATACTTAGATTAAAAATGACAAAGCTTCCTGCTAAAGCTACTAAATGCTTAAAGTAAACATCTACATGTTTACATAGCGCTGACCAATTAATCATAGTCAACACAATAAATAAATTTGTCAAACAAGCCGCTAATCCACACCATTAGCGCTCCGATCCTCGCAGCTTGGCAAAATGGCCGCGATAATGTTGCGAAACATTCATTTAAACGGGGACCGGTGTTTATCGTTATTATTAAGTTGTAACACGAATTTGACTTCCGCACATTCATCACGCGATATAAAGCCGAGATTCGACCGCTCGGGACAGAGCGTGCCAAATCTATTCAATTCACGTTGCACTTTTTTGTCCTCGGGCCGCCTGAACCGATCTCCCGTCCCACCGGGCTCCATGATGGTTTTATTGCGGGCTACATTTTCGAAATTATTGGCCACTCATTCATCGGTGACGAAGTTATATGGGAGCCGTAAAACAATAAATAAAGTGATTGTTTATAATGTCGGTTTCTCGGACCCCATGCGAGCTGGTTAGTCACGGCGCGGTCACAATGCGCTCGTAAAGCGATGATGGTACATTAAACGCCATTGAAATGTGTGGCGCGATGACGAGTGGTATTGAAGTAATAAACGATGCTTAGTGCTTGTTTTTGAGACAATACGCTTTGCGTGATGTGGTGTGGTTGAGAACAGTGGGGGGGAGCGCTCAAAGATACTGTGGCTAGTTAACACCGTGACGTGGTTTCTGTATGGCAAGGTTTCTATTGAAACCGCAAGCGGCGCGACCAATTGAAGAAATGTGCCAAGACCAGCTCCGATTACTGAAACGTCTCTTTTTGAGGAAAGTTTCAATAGGTAAAATGTGGCCGATTCACATAGTACCTTTTTTTGTATGTCGAGCATTAACTGAGCAAGATTGTTGTTTCGGTGACAGTCATGTTACTAGCTCTGTTTCGCTGAGGTTCAAATATTAAGTTATAAAGGTGGCAGCGTCCTATGATAAAAAGACATCAACGTGCTTTCACATCGTCCACGCTTTTCATTCACACATCACAGTAGCTGTCGCAGAGAGGCTGGTATTTTGGCAATGTGTAGAATAATGTACCATTTGAACATCGGCATAGAGAAAATTTACAACATGATTATATATAGATTTAAAATGCAATAATCTTAAGTTACCATATTACATTAATTCCCGGATCGAACACTACTAAATTTTTCTAATTTAGGTCTTCTAGTAGTGGTTCGAAGTCTGGATATATGCCCGGTGCATGGCAATAGGCTCAACACCAATCCCACAGTGAGACGTAAACGTAACTGATGAAACGTGGGAATGTTCTACATTCCTCTGCTTACCTCTTCGGGGATTATAGGCGTGATGTTACGTTATTTTTTTATATGTTACATTTTGACTGTCACCGCCAAAAACACACCCACCGTTCTCTGTATCATCTATAATAGGCTGGAAAGAAATGTCATCGTGCGTTTTCAAAGTCAAAGTCAAATTTCATTTATTCAAAATTGGTTCATTCGTTTTGTACACCATTGTACCTATTACTTTATTAACAGACCCTCACAGCACTGATTTGTAGTGTGTAAGTTTTGAAAAGAAAATAGTTAATTTTTTTCTGTAAAATTTGACTATAAAACTAATAGATAAATATATGTGATAGTTTTGATCAACACTAGAAAGCGCCATAAGTTTTTGGATGGATTACTGATTTCTTAGAACAATCCGCAATCCATACACGGTAGCCAGCAAGTTGTGATGACAAGCGATGCTGGTCTGTTGGGAGTTGAGCCAACAGCGGCTAGCAAGTGGAACCGAAACAATCAAATTCCCCTAGGATCGTATTAACGCTGCCTCATTCCTTTTTAGCGTTTAACAGTTTGAGAGTTATGTCTATGACCAAAAAATGTTCGCAACCGTTTTTTTTCTCATTTTTTTCCTGTTTTCTTTCTTTTAATTTAATTCCGTTTTTATGTGTTATTTGTAAATTAAGATTCTTCTGCCTTTCTTTCGAAAATTTTTGCTCTTAATGACAACGGCAATGATAATGCTAACACAAAGAATTAGCATGTTATTTAATTCTTGCTTATAAGGAAAAAAGAAATCAAAAATAATATAATTGAAATTATTCAAAGCTTCACAAAGGTATCCTTTGACCAAACAGTTGAAAGTCTGTGATCGTTGTTTACACTGTAAATTGTTAGCCATGAGCCACAAAAGAGACTTCGTCGCTCAAAAGCCTAAGTCGTTGATACATTTTACATAATCTGCTTAGTTTGGAAGATTTATTTAACGTAAATCATAAGTCAATAGTCGGCGGCACTGCCCGTTCCTTGCACAAAACCACGGGATCACTTACCGACACTCTAATGCCATTGTCGTCAACACGAATCTACTAAACACGTCAACGGATCAACCGATCCTGACGCTGAAACGTCCTAACTCGATCCGGCCACGACATCAAAAAATCGACAATTTATTTTACCCGATAAAGCCCAAAGTTACACCCTAATGTTCTCCGTCGGCGTTTCTTTCGTAAACCGATAAATAGAGACGTCGGAGTAGTGCGGCGCAACAAAGTTGCCGACGCAAAAAACTCACAATAGATCCAAGTTTTGAACACAAAGCGACATCGGGAAATAAATTATTTCATCTGCTCAGTCCTTTCACTATAATATTGGCAAATGTTTCCATTCGAAACGGGCCACGCCTAGTATGAAGCGAACGGGAAAAAAACGTAGGAACTGTCCACGAATGTAATCCGTACTGCTGGGGCCGGAGTGGCGTGATTCGCGTGGGGCGAGCGGCGGCGCGGGCGGCACAGTTCACAAAGTCGACAGAGAGTCAACGTTTCTTTTACAATTTTTTCAGCAGTGCCAACATATATTTTGACTGTGATGTTTTTATTATTTTTGTCCGTGATTCGCTTTAGAATCAATGGCTAACTATCGCCGGGATTTTTTCATAAAGCGTGCGGGCGCGCACGTCCAATGCGGGTTCACGCAGCGCATGCGATCATGTGAATCCTATTCCTAGAAGTGCCGACAAAGACGCCATGTAATTATTTAATGGGGTGCCGTGTTGATTTTTTCCAGTATTTTGGCTTCCGTTCATGATGTGTGCCATTAATCAACGATAAACAGCACTAGAAGCCGTACACGACGCGATGTTTATTTCAGCGGTGGAGCCAGTGTTCCTTCATTATGGATTCACAAATCAATACGTCGCGATCGCGGCCGGTTTATAATTTATCCGCATTCGTCGATCAGACGGTCGGTAAACTTTTAAAAACCGCCAATACCTTCCCGGTCTAAAAATAGTTTCAGTACAACTACAACTTACATTGTAATAGTCATTTTACATACTATCAGCATGTAATTAATAAAGATTCTCCACTAAATTTATCATAGACATATATTCGAGTAGGTAATTCCGCAAAGTATAGAAAAAATAAAGCCTTGAGTAATTACAATAAGTAAACAATATATGACACACAGAAAATAAACAGTATTGATGTGTCTTTTTTGCACTCTAATATTGACTACAATCCCATCTGACGTCTTGAATAAATAATAACATTATGTTTAATCTAGATTAGTATTCTAGGTGTTCTGTAATATACAAATAGAAAAATACATAAGTACCTATATCCCCAGGGATAGACTAGAAAAGTGACAGACATACCAAAATGGTCGGCGGAATTAACGTAGTCCAAAACACAATATATAGGTATTAGATATTGACTATATACTAAGCTCAAAATAGTTTTTTTTTAATGAAAACACAAGAATACTTACATATTGCTTCGTTCTGAAGAAAGGTGCAGATGGCAGCTTGCGTCAAGCGGCTTTTCCGCGAATATAAACCGACTGACAATAAGTCCGGAAACCGTACGGTAGTGCAATTGTAGGCCCTTTCCTAACACGAGCCCCTGGAGTTAGTCGAGCCCCTGTCACATCGGGCTCACGACCGAAGGCCGTGCTGCAGGGGGCAGCATAAATCAGCTGGACAATAGGTAAGGTAGAAACTGTGGTGCGACAGTTGTTTTGATGAGAACTAATGTGTTTCAAGCGTTCGCCATCTTTTGTTCTCTTTTACGAAGCGCAGATGAGCTGCTAATATTAATGTGATTTTTATTGTAACAGAAATATAACTACGATATTATTAGAGACACGCAAAAATATGTTTATCTGCTTTGATAACGTTGAATATAATAATAAAATTTCATCTCTATGTCATAAGATAGATCGCAGCCAAGTAGGTACTGGCATAGTACGCAATAAAAAAAACGAAACAAAAAAGCCATTGATGATCTGTGTCCAAATCTATATACAATAATATTAATGGTTTGATTCATTTATATACAAAAATGATGACGATGCCAGCGAAGCCGCAGAAGAGACTGATGCAATCGGCGCGAGCTATTGACGAAATATTTCAGTTCGAAACGAACGAACTTTCAAAGTTCGAGTTTAATCGGACGGTATATTAAAACACATGAATAACAGTTTCTATAACTTGGTTATACAATAAAAAGGATTAATAACAAGCAAATATCTATATCGTTATAACCTAACAATGATCGCTCTAATTTCTAATCGATTTGATCGATTCGAAATTGATTGATTGTTCATTATTCAGTCAGTAGTAGACGGAATGTTCATCTGACAGAAGTATCTGTTTGCTTCAAAAGTGCATCTCCATTAAAATATTACCACTTTATTTGGTTCTAATCGCTCCTGCTTCAAAAACACACCACAATTTTTGACTAATACAAAAGCATTCGGAATTTCCTAAATAAATTTATTCTATTATCGTTCACGTCTGTTCCAACAGTTTCTAATCAAACACAAATAGTTACTTCAATTGAAACATGTTGTTCTTGTTACAGACAAAAGAAATCGTGGGTCCAGCTTCCACCATTGTCCAACACAAAGCAATAATGATCGCCGCGTCGACTTGACAAGCTTTATTTGCTACCGTTACAAATGCTGATTTAGAGCTACTATTTTTTTTTCAGTCAGTACAGCTTTCGACACATTGTGCCGGTTCATTTCAATTATTACTATTATTTTGTTTCTTGTGTTGCGAACTCGAGTTTTGTCAATTTATCTCAATATTTTAGGTCTGTAAGGATAGATAAATATATGTATATGTCTATAAGATAAATGTATATATATTTAGCATTCAGTGCACTCTGCCTAACCCGTAACCCTACGGGAAGAGGCGTGGAGATATAATAGCATTATTTTATATTATAGAAAAAAAACGCATAATTTTAATTTAAGTAAACTCAATATTTCAGTCATCGAGAATGTTACAGGTGTTAAAAAATGCTTTGTAATAATCAAGTTATGTGAGCGATGACTTTGTAGTGCCGTAGATTACAATGTTAGGGATCTAGGATTTAAATCCATGCGCTCTTCACTGAGCTTAGGTACTAACCTACATGCGAGTTTAAGATTAAATAACATTTGCTACATTGTTAACGATTACAAGAAAGAACTATATATTACTCTATGCTTCACAAAGATTATCGTCTTAACTTTCTCATTTCGTGGTTTAAATTTTCATTGATTACCATGTCATGATATGCCCTTGGCAATCACTAATCGCCGCCAATACAAAGAAGCCCATTTCTATATATAAGTAGGTAATATTAACGCAATACGTTTAACTGATGGAAGAAATTATTTGCAGGCTATGAAAATCATATTTCAACGTAATAAGCAGGGCATTGTGAATTCAAAGTACACGCGAGCATTTTGAAAGTCAAAACGAATCTTACAAATCAGGTATACACTTCGAACATTCCATCATTTCTAATATCCAACGTTAATGAACAAAAAGCTCCAAATTAGTGACGCTCCTACTGAAATGCTTCTGGGTGTCTTAATATTGTCAGCGATTTCACGCGCTAATGTTGCTAACAGCTCCTTGTTTTGTCAATTTGCTCCAAACGCGTGCAGTATTGTGCGAGCGCACTGGTCCATTGATCGACGGAACTGCGCGCCGAATTACGAACACATGGGTTTCTATTGTTCCCGAGCATAGACGTGGGAGGTAACGGGCATTGCCTCGACGAGTTTATACATTAGTATGACCAGTGACATGCTTATGTGTTTGTATGGAATGTGGATTTGTTATTGGGCATTACGCTATGGCTATCTACAACATCACGCACAAGGAAGTTTTCGAAAAGAACGTTCGCAATATTATTATTTTTATAGTATCACAGGTCAGTATATCAGGCAGTATGAAATATAGCCCGCAATCAGACTTGTATTTGAAACAATGAAGCCACCGAATTGAAACTGCTTCCGTCAAATTTATTTAAATTTCATCTATACCCTGATTTTACTATTAATACAAATTGCAATTATTTTTACTGTTGCAAGCGCAACTGCAGATCGAGAGGTTCTAGGATCAAATCCCAGGTCGGCCACTACCTATTAGAGTTTTCTAAATAAGATCTTCTAGTGGTGGCTCGTCTAGTAGTGCGCAGTGTATATAGCTCAAAAGACTCAAAACCTATTTCAAAGTTTGACGTAAACTTAACTAATAAAACATGGGAGTATACTACACTCCTCTGCGTACCTGTTCGGGGATTACAGGCGTGATGTTACGTTTCATTATTAAAAATTCGATACTAAAATTGACATGAAAAGCCATAATAATAAATTAGTATGTAAAACAAGTGCCGCTAAGTATAGTGTGCACACCCCTTATTTAGTCTAAACTCCGAAGGAATGCGATAGTATACGTAACGTTTACTGGTCACTCCGAAACAAATCGTTAGTAATAACTTTTACAGTCACATTCAAATCGATTTAAAAAAAAAGGTACCTACACAATCTCACAAAGAAGAAACCAATCAATTTAATACATTACCACTTGTTTGCATTTCGCATCCGAATCGATTATAGGCCGAGTACATACGAGCAATCAGCACGGGCAATACATCAGCCGCGTAATGAGTCGCCGCGTGTGACCAACGCCTTATTTATCGGTCCGCGATTTGTGGGCTTGCCACACGATATCGCTGATAAGGCGCTCAGCACACTGGTGGCAAATTTTAAGTACTCGTAATCATAAGACCACAGTCATTTTAGGTAATCATAAGACAAATGTCTTCACAGGAAGAGTAATTGACAGAATGAATATTCGATTTGAATGCAATTATGTGATTCTCATTACAAAAGAAAAGCCTTAGCTGTTTATTACGTAAATATAAATTAACTGTGATATACATAACTGATGACAGCCCACAGCTCTAATACATCTATGCCCATAGCTCTAATACAACTATGTTATTTACAGCAGAATGAGACGGGCAGTGATGTGTTACATTTACCCAGCTAGAAAAGTCCAATTAGGTAACTTCGCAAAGGCACGGCGAATGTAAATAAACCGTTAAACAATATCATTACACTATTAACGAATCAAGAATGCAAAGTTAACTGAAAATTTATCGCGTCGTTAAGCTGTGTGCCAGGAGCTTTAAGCGATATTGAAACATCAAAGGATTATAGACTTTATTTTTATGCAGATAAGGGACGCTAATAACGTGAACGCATTGATACAAAAATTAATTGGAAATACCATTTAATAAGATACAGTCAGTACCTAAGCAGAAATATCGTTAAGTTTACAGCACTGTTAATAACGTACTACGATCATCTGTGTGTTTGTTTGCATACGATAAATTCGTAAATCGTTAACCCGATTGATTTACACGTTGGCAATATATATTTTATTTATCCGATGGCAATATACGCATGTTCATTTTAGTGGCTTGACAATAAATATCTAAATTCTCGTGAGGTTGCGAAGAATTTCGCACAGCTTTTATTTTATTGTGCTAGTGACGAACGTAACAACGTGCAACTATTCAAGACAGGAGTAAACAGGCAGTTATAGGCAAGCGTGCTCCATCTTTGGCTACATCTCGCTCATCATCAGGCAAGATTGTAGTCAAAAGCGAGCCTATATCTATTTTAAATGGAAAACAATGGAAATTAAAAGAAAAACGTAACACGTAACATCTCGCCTGTAATTCTCGAAGAGGTAGGCAGAAGAATCTACAACACACCCACGTTTCACCAGTTACGTTTACGTCCTATACATTACATACGTTGCCATACATACGTTGCCATACATACGTTTCCATACATACGTTGCCATACATACGTTGCCACACATACGTTGCCATACATACGTTGCCATACATACGTTGCCATACATTGGGCACATATCCAAACTCCGAACCACTACTAGAAAATCTAATTTAGAAAAATTTAATAGTGCCCGATCCGGGAATTGAACCCAGGACCATCCAATCGGCAGGCGCACTTGTAACCAACACGACAAACGAGGTAGTAAAAAAAAAATGTAGAGGCAGTAAAAGTAAAACAATATTTTTTCGACTCTTTTATCGTTCCACTGCTGAAACTGTCTGCCACGTCTGCCACGCTGGCCAAGTGCGGGTTGGCAGACTTTATACACCTTAGAGAACAATTTTTTTAACTCTAAGGTGTGCGTGTTTCCTCACGATGTTTTCCTTCACCGTTATCGACTGCCTCGTTGGTCGTGTTGGTAGCAAGTGCGACTGCCGATCGGGAGGTCCTGGGTTCGATTCCCGGGTCGGGCACTACAAAAAT
>DWDU01000725.1:0-17186 GCA_018245575.1 Jemadia suekentonmiller | reverse complement strand
GTGAAACGTGGGAGTGTTCTATACTCCTCTGCCTACCTCTTCGGGGATAACAGGCGTGATGTTACGTTTACGTTTTTATTTTTATACTAAGTAAAAAATAGAATACTAAAATTAAAAAACATTATTTTATTTTCTTCGATAAATTAAGCAAGTGTATTTTGATCATTTAATATTATATAAAGAAACATATTTTTTTTATCGACAAATTGACAAGCTTGTCTTGACACTTTTTATCTGTCACATTCGATTGACGACTCGCCCAAATTGATAAGTGTGATTTGACGTGATTTGCTTTTCATTCTCTTCGTAACATACAGCTAAACTACTTCAAAACCATTCTCATCATTATCAGCTGTTTTATTAATCCACTGTTGGTCGCCGGGGCGGGACTACTGTTTTTTGTTACTGGAGTTTCACAGCAGTGGCTTGGAGTCTGAAAGTGTGCCCGATGTATCACTCCCTACTCCATGAGACGTAGAGAATAACAGATGATGCGTGGGCGTACGTCGCAACATGCGTGATGTTATGTTAGTTACGGGGCTCCTCTCAGATTGGGAAGATTACGGCTAAACGACTACTTTGCCTAATACGCCCAATATGAGAGCTCAAAGAGTGTTCAAATTATGAAAAAAATAAAATATGTGTATTACGGGGTAAATAATGTTCAATTACAAATATGTCACAATATGCGTTTACTCTTAACAATGTTACGAACAAAGTAGAGCGCCCGGCTTTGTTTGTCTTCCACTGTTTGTTTTAACTTCAGCGCGCCTCACAATATGTTGCGCTTCGCGATGATATGTTCCGTACGTATGAAACAACAAATATATGGTTGCGATAAACATTCTAAGCATTAAGATTATAATAAGGTGTTCTCCAATGTTTTTAATGTTATGTAAATTTTGCTTATTGACATATTTCAAGGTGAATACAAATACTAAATTTAGAACAAAAACATATTAATTACTACGCATTTATAACAAAACATTTATTAATTCGTACTCATGACTTATATTATACTTTAAGTAAGTATATAAATTTTTATATGAAGCGAAATCTTATAGATCTACATTCCGCGCAATTAATTTTCAAGCAACACAGATTTCACGACAACCCTCCTCTTATCAAGAGAATCAGTTCCCATAATAATTCGCTCTATTATTTTGACTATTTAATTAAAATCCCTCAACCCTCCCCTGCGACTAAGGATTTGGGGTTCTAATTGGTGGGAACCGAACTATGACACGCTCAGCGATTTTGTCATCGTATTTAATGTCACAGAACTAGGATTTTTAATGCGACAAAATGACATCATATTTGGAAATTAAAAGTACTACGATTTAAGTGAGAAAATTTTAAAATAAAATAGATCAAAATGTAGGCATGTTCTGATATAATTACAAAATTCATTTTTATTGTTTCTTATATATTTACTTAATAAGTTCCAGTACATATTTTTCTCCAATATAAGATAATATAATGGTACATTGCGTACATTTTGAGTGAAAATCTTACCGTAGGTACTTAACAATCTATACTTTTTTCCTAAATGTTTCATAATATGTGTCGTATTTTATTATATGAAGCTTGTTGTAAACGTGATAAACTGAGATACACAGCAAAAATTGAATAGAGGAAAAGGAAACATACGTATCTTTTTTTTTGTTTCCCCGAAGTTGTGGGCAGAGGAGTGTAGAATATTCCAACTATTGACCAGTTCGATTAAGTTTAACCTATTCAGGAACAACAATACAACAGATCTGTCTTCACTTTTGAGGTTATTGTTCTCAACAAAAAACAAACCAACACCAGAGAACAGCGAGCTACAAGGCATATGGAACAAGCCATAACAATCGATTTAATACTTTTACCTCCATAATCATCGCATGGTAACTGTTATCGGCACGAACAACCTTGACGATTTATAACCCATAAACCATGCTCGGATAGCCTTATCGCGACTATTGGAACAATCAGATTATCGCCGCATGAGTTCTTTAAGAATTTTCTTATGCATGCATTCCTTGATCGCACGCCGACAGCCAACAATAGTCACAATCCGTCTGTTTTACATTTTGAAAGATATCTGTAAGAAACGCGATTTTTTTAAACTGAATTGATAGCAAAGCATTTATGATTAATCGAAAACTAGTAACTTTTTTATAATATATATCAAAATGTACTGGCATAACCACAATGTATATAGCGCGAGGAAATAGTATGTCAGTAGTTATAAAAAAACTTTTTTAAATGAAGCGATAGCAAACGCAAACTTCGGAATGCAGACTGATGTACATAGGTATGTTTGCTAAATAATATAGCTCTATATTCAAAATATGAAATAGAACATAATTGCAATTAAAATTTAAATAAAGCTTTCCAAGATTAGAAGTATGACAAAACAATTCCAATGTACCTTAAAGGCAAAGGTTCATACACCTTTTGTATTATTGTAAGACGAATCAAAACTCAAAAATTCCGGTTGGATACCGTTTAAATTCTCAAAAGCCGCATGTGGTCATTATAATAAATTCGTTACAATCTTTGTCTTATGTAAATGCGACAATAATTACAACTGCAGTAATCCTTGTAATTGTGAGCCGTTTTGAGAGCAATCGGGGCGGAATGATTTCTATTCGCCTTTATGGCTCACAATGTTTTGATTGTCGCGAGTCGAGCTCGGTGCGTTAATGTATTCTATACATACATTTGATCTGCATAGTCCCACGGCTGGGAACGACCCTTTGTTTTTATTGTTTAATTTCTTGCCACCACTCTCTCGCAAGTGATTGTTTCATGATACAATGATTTTCTCTTGATCTCTAAACCAGAAACGGCAAATACATACATATATTTATTTGTACGTATATGAATTTACTTGTTATTAGACATTGTTTATAATAGAAAATCAGTGTATTTAGTATTTTGCAAGGATTTGTAGTTATGGTTGGCTTCGGTTTTCCGGTTGTCTTTATATATAACATAATTAACAGGATAATTTTAAGTTGTATATTAATATTACGTTCTAATTGTCTTTTTTATGCATATGCTCTGTATAAATTTGAATAGTCAGAAATTGTATTATTTTTAGTATTGATTAGTGACGTTTTTAAAATATGCATATGCACTGTATTATAGTAATAATCTGATATTATAGAAACAATTGAAATTGATAGTTCGGTACACTCAATATATTCATATGCACGCGAAACAGGTCCATTCAGTTTTCAGCCACGTCGTGGTTCCCACGGGCTACAGTGCCTACACTCTGATACAAATCTTCATATGAACCGACTAGTGAACAGATTAAATTATGTATAGTTTAAAAGAACACAAAATAAACATTCCATATCAGTTACCCGATAAAATCAAGTATTGATGACTTCCTTTATGTTGAGTGAATTTTTATGCAAGCTGCGATATCATCAATTTTATGCTTAAATGATTCTTAATATGGAGTCGTGTCAAATCATAAAAGACCTTTCAACGCTCCAGTTAAAACGGACGACTATGATATAACAAAACCATAGTACACTAAAACTTGCTAAAAGTGCAATAAATCAAAATACAGTCTGAAACCATTAAAATTCTTACGTCGCTATAAATATTTAATGGTGCGAACAATAAAACAGAGGCAGAGTCACAACAAAACAAATCGATCCGTTATTAATTGATGAGCCGCATACGTGCAAATGTATACAAAACGTGAAGCTATGTGCCGAGGCTTTTACAGTTATACAAGTGGATGGCTACTTTGCTTTCATTGCGTCTCTAAGTACTTCTGTTCCGGCTTCGCTTACTGTCTTGTGACTGTACCCAATATTATTCCGAATTAAACCAGTAAAATTGTATTAAGTCAAGAAATTTTAATATTGTATAAAATATAACCGCCGCCTCATTACCTATTCTACGCGATTTCCTTTCCCAAGACATCGCTGACCTATATTCATGAATTTCTTTCTAAGAACATAATCATACGTACGATCCGTCAATGCTTGACCAATCGTTTTTACGACTCGACCCCGCCGGTCAGCGCGCACGCATTATGCTTTTATTGGTAGTGTCAAAAGCACACCCTTTCAATGTTTTACTTTCACACGTTTTGAAACGTAGAATTTGTCCAAACCGAACGAGCGGTCAGCTCGTAAATGCACGTTAGTAAAAAAATTATATATATTTATTTACGCATCGTACGTACGTACCGTGCATAATAATGTCGTAAAATTAATATTTATGTTAAAAAATCATCTTGTGGCAGAACGCCTTTATTCTCTCACTTTCAATGCATTGTCCCGTTTTATTGGTGATTCAACGTTCTTTTTATTAACTATAATACGTTCCCATTGGTAACTACGCCACACTAAAATTCATTAATTAAAATATAGTAATGTTATGAATCTGGTTTTTTGGAATAACCGTGACCACGATTTTGAGTTTTTGAGACAAATTAAATGAAATAGATCAATTCCCACTTGGGTGGTCCTGCATGCACTCCCACCTTCCACGTTTACATCAGATTAAACTTTTTTGACCGCTACGGTGAACTATTAGTGACCAACAAAAATGATTTTATGAAAGATTTTACAAATTGTTTTATGAAAGCACAACATGATTTTTTGTAGCATAACTAAGGATACACACTTAGCGTTTTTTATACGGCCTGCCAGGCACTTTGACCTTAAAAACTTGGCCCGAATGGTATCTTAAGTAGGCTGTATGGAAATGTGGCGAATGGCACAGCGTCGGCATAGTTAAAATTCCCATTAGAAAACATAAATGCTTGCGAGCTTTTACCGCGCACTCCAGATAAACTGTAATCTTTAGCACGTCATGCTTCAAAAGTCAAGTGGCTTTAAAAAAAGGTGGCGTGGCTTTTTTTAAATGACACAGTGTCCGTAATGATACGAAGGGAACTGAACTAGCAAATCGAGTAACGCGAGATGCACTCAGCAGGCCGAGAGAGAGTGGCTAACCCAGGCCAGATGTGGGCACATATGCTCCGGACTTCTAAGTCACTACACCGATTATAATTGCCCAAATAGCTACATCTGCCAAATGTCGCTACTCACATGTCTCGCAACGCGTTCACGTTTAAATGACAAATGTACATTGGGAATATATTGCGAAGTCTTCAACTCTATCAAACGGGTACAGCAAGCGACCTCGCAAACAAATACTACTTGGGAATGTAATGCATACGCCCATTGTGCATTGTCTACAATCCGAATGACCACTGACACAGAATACAAAGTGGACCGGTGAATATAATTTTATTAATTTACTTAACAATAGTGCACTATTACTGTTAGCAGAAACGTCTAAATAGTGAACATAAAAACGGGATTACACTGTGGACTCCGTGGGTCCGCACATGCACGATTTAACTTGAGACGCGAATTCGTTATACACGTAGCTTATCTCGTGAATAGTGGTCATGAACCTGCTATGCATCTTATTAGCATAGCACTGGCCATTGTGTTATTATATTCCACATATTCATGGGTAAACATACACCGGGCTTTGTGTACATTGTTCGTGTAATACTTAGCAGCTTCGCCCCTTGTGATCTCGTCCTTTTGGTCCATTGTGATGGGTAATGCGAGAGGAGATATCTAGTAGCCGCGCTCCCAAATTTGGTCCAGAGGTCGTTCTCAGTAACCTTAGGTCACATCTCACAAAGAGCTACACCGTGTACGCCATTGATGAAACCGATGTTTGCTTCCACAATGGACCAATATCCTCGAACGAGTTTATTTTCGATTGTTGTCAACAATAGTGGACATCTCAGAACAATGACGAATACACAATAGCTATATTGTTCTTTAAAGTTATTTAGCTACCGTTTCGACCGTTACGCGTCTTTTAGTATTATCGATTTCTTTGTGTTTCCAATTTATGGTGCTATTACGGCTCCAGTTTCAACACAATTTGAATATTAACTATCATGGGAGCGGACTTGCGTGTTGGACCTTAATTTTTAACGATCGTAGACCAGCTATAATTTATCCTTCTTATTATTATTTTCTTCATCTCTTTTTATTTTGGACTCATCCAAATTGATGGACAAATTACAACGACGATGCTCGATTTGATACACTCACAATCCTTATCTACAATATGATCATAAGTCAATCATAGTTTCAATCTTCGGAGCTAACCAGCCGAGATGATCGTTCGGGCCAATAACATTATTGTTCCCGGCAAGTAGCCGCGTGACTTGGTAGCGGCTGCAAATTTGATTTACGTTTATGGTTGACATAAAGTGAGGATGCGGTTACGATCTCATTGATTGCTCCCTTCGCGTTCAGAAGCGTTTGGTACAATTTCTTAATATCGACGCTCAACATAATATAGTTTGCGACATTCATCTGTCTGATTTATATCCTTGATAATAATGTTATGTCTATTAATACAAGTGAACCCAACTCTATAGTTATTTTTTCCTAACAATTCTCAAAAAACTTCCCATTGGGCTCTTATCTGACGATTTTTAAAGGATGGAAACCGTTTAAGAATACATGTATAATCCTACGAGGTAATAAATAAAAACACTTTCCTAAAAGCCGGGTTCTGATATCGGGGAGCACATGTAGCATATAATGTAGATCGGAAGATAGCGAACGGTAGCTGGTTGTAAACGAGCGGGCCATCGATGATGGTTCAAGTGGCCGATAATGTCGGCGCTTTGATCGCCTCTGGATGCGCGGGCGCATGCGGCTAAACCAGCTTTTGATGTAGCCGCGCCCCGGGTGTGCTTTATTAGCCATTCATTAGGGACCTCTATAGAGCCCCAGTATTTACCGATCAGATGAAATTCTCATTCCGGCTAAGAAACGCTTTAGTAATTCATTCGAGGAACCGAGTACGCCTTTTTAATGTTTAATTGACTGCCTCACGTGTTAATGCTACATTTTCTTTATTTCAAATGTATTGTATGTTGACTTGTTACTTCACTATATAAATGATTTTCTATAACAATGCATTAGTTATCTCACAACTAACTCGGCAAATATTTTTTACATCTGTACTGTATTTTTACAACTTAGATATTGTTACTTCGAGTATAGTATAACTTGGAAATCGATACGCGTCTATGTATCGATATCCAGGTAACCAGAGTGGATCGCCGCAGTTTCCTCGTGAAACAGAATCTTTGCTTGAACACACGAGCACCGAGCTCGTTTTATTGTCCACCCTAACCTCACCTGCCCAAGCTAAGTCAACGTTCGCGGGGGGTGAACGCCCTTGGCGCCAGCGACACCCGCAGGATCGCTTAGATACACGGGTGACGGATGCGTGATTAAAAAATTCTTTACGCGACATCATTCCCCCGGGACATCCACTCGGACAAAAACTGGCGAATTGCCTTCAATACAACTCCTCTCTCTCTTTACAAATTCAACGGAGAAAGTTGACCCACAACAATCGGAAAGATTGCGATACAACTGACAGAAACGTACCTGACTTTATACGATGCATAAAAGCCACTCACTTGACTCCTGTAAATACCAATCGTCGACTAATAAATTATTCAAAGACACGAACAATACAAATATTTACTTAGCGTTCACTGGGACGTTGGAGACAAAAGAATGGCAGAATAAGATTAGCTGTTTTTGTGGCTGATTGCTTAAGGTAGCTTGTGGAGACCTTAGGTGTACTATATTAAATCACGAGGGTCGCATGTATAATTTCAAAATGGACCTCAGTGCGTTGAACTTCACCTGTGCTGTCCACCGCAGATTTTGACCCGAAGCGCTCTGTAATAAGTGTTTCGATCCTGAACTTAATCAGATAGATCAGTAATCGATTGTTATTCTCCGTCGAGGTCGGTTTTATTGAGCGAGGTTGCAATTCTTACGAGTCTGTGTGTCACGGCTCCTCGGCGAGCCCGTATTATGTCACGGCAACAGTATTCCACATATACGGTACGGTACACTTTTTACGTGACAGGCGCGGAGGTGAAAGGCACGACCTTAAGTTTACGATTTGATAGAGGTCGCGGCTCGGGGAAATGTACTTACTGTGCTTGCGGTTTGTGCTCAGCCGAGCAGCTCGATCAAGCTGTTTCCCTCGCGCGGCTTACGTGCCGCGTATAGACATAAGATAGTCACCAATGCAACTAGCAGCCGGACACGCAACAATGCCTTCCTTCTCACTTACTTTCACAATTACGTGTGCACCGACACCAGTTTCTATTCTGCAGTATCTAGGGCCTTGTTGCTAAGCGCGATAGCCATTGCTGGCTTCGCGATGTATTTATTTGATATCATACAACAAATACAAATAGTTTTTTTGTTTAATTTATATTAATCGTTATACAATACAAATAAAGTCTCGCCATCGTGAAATATAATTTAATCTGTAATTAACAAAAAAATACCGTTTTTATACATACATACATACGTAATAGATAAATCGTCGCGAATTGTGTTTACTTCGACTTGACATTGCCATTTAAATCATAAGTCAACACGTAGAATGATATCGATTGACAAGCCCCAAGCCCACTTTATCGGGCGACCTATCAATCACACGCATAAGGTTTTTGTCAAGTGCACGCGAAAATCTAGGTTCAGGCGAACATATTTAAACAGCTATGAGGTATTGACATTGACATTTCACTGTTAACTTTAGTATAACTTTCACACGGCTGCCCAATACGGCACCACGGTATTTACTTCATAATATTGTTTGTTAACGAAATTTGAACTTTATTTTGGTGATAAATGGAACGCCGGAAAAACATCATCTGGCTCTAATAGACTACGTCAACGGTCAGTAATTTCACACTAGAGTCCACTCGCTACGTAACGCACCGAAAAAGTGTTTCGAGGCAAAAAACATGTTCCTAACTCTCGATGGTTAAACTTGGGAACGAATGTTGAGCACAACAACCAATTTACGACATCCTGTTTAGATGATTACATCTTAATAATTACAGCACCCGTCCGAGAATTCGGTCTAGACTTCGCTGAATTACCTGACTTTAAATCTTATCGCACGTTGTAAGGTAGCAATTTAAAAACCATTAATATATATTCTAATAAAACGGTTTCACAGAGCAACGTTTTATTCAAACTCTATAAAGCAAAATTGTTTCCGGTTGTTGTCTATTGTTTACTGTTGATATAAGTATATCTAAATCTATTAAAACATCTTTATTCCATACTAAACGGTTGAGTTGAGTTGAGTTGAGATTGTGTAATTTTTATTAAAAAGCAAATAAATCACATTCAGATAAATGGAAAGTTACGACAAATGGTGCTTATGTAATCCACAAAGTTATGAAACAATCCGATACCGACAAATTTAACTACGGAGTTTAAGTTAGTCGGTCGGTTGGTTACATAAACGCAGTTACCAAGCACACTGCGTAACTGCGTTCCATAAAATGTATAAATTAAATTAAAAAATGAGAGACAGAGAGCGAAAAACATGTCGCTTGGTGACAAATACAATAAATAAATAAATAACAATAACATAAGAAATAAATTCTCTCACATCATCACATCAATCACATCAATCGAGCACACTTATGTTTACGATTTTATTGAATACCTAATGTCTAATACAAAAACTTATTACGTATACATAAGCCGTTTTTTCTGTACGTCACGTCAGGAAGTTGACGGCGATACATCCGTCACGCACGCTCCACCCTGCGTCATAATAAAACATCTTAAAATAAGGGCGGCCCTATCATCTAGTCGACAGATGTAAAAAACGCCGACGTTGACCGCAATTTAAATAAACTATATCAGATAATATTGAACAAATGTTAAGAGCGGGACACAATGTGCTACCTGGCTGCATGTCACTTATTTGTTTAGGCTGCCATGTCTTAAAACCAGTAGCCGGAGCACAAACAGCTATATTATATGTACGTATTTGGTATACGGATACGTGGGGATCCGTTTTTGTTACTTTTTATCATCCAATTGTACACTAGATTCCTGTTAGGGTTGCCCATCAATACATTCCCCGTATGTTTATAAATATATTGACTTCAAATATCTAGATACTTTCTAGAGTTAGATGGATATATATATATTATTATGTATGTATGATGTGGATGCGTTTTTGTTAATAAATATTTATTTAGATGTATGGCACTGCAGTGCGTGTCCGCAACGAACAGTGATTTTGACATCGAATCGCCTTTCACTTGACCTAGATATTTGGGAACTGGTTCGTTCTTACAATGCTAGCGAGCGGCATTCCCCGCTTCGCGATCACCAGTCACCGCTGTTATAACAAATTGGTTTCCTGTGCACGCCTCAATGGGACCTTATTGTGCAACTGGTTATCAAATTGTACACCGATATCATGTTTTTGAAACGTTTTATATTTCAATATATGCATTGTCAGAGGGTTATTTTGTTATGTAACTGACTCAACATTCGGCTGCATGCACCAAAAATCAGCAACCTGTCTCGGGCGGGTGATGTTGCAGGATTGATTTTGCAGCCCTGTTATAACGAACCAAATAAAAAGTAACTCGGTGTGCTGTGTGCTAGGGCAGCGAGTTACTAACCTGTTTTGTCGCGGGCGAAGTCGCCGCCCACGCCTAACAAATCCGCGTCCGTTTTTTCCAGCATCCCCCCTCGCCTCCCATAAACACTATATCTATAGATACGTAAGATTACGTGTTGCGATCGCGGACCGGGACGCGCTCGATCAAGTTAAGACACGTCTGTGTGACTACAGTTTGGCGTCCGCTTCACACACCGCGCCAGAACCAGTCTCGCGATCGTTCATTAGAAACGTTTCGCAGATTGCCGATTGTCCGCATGTAAAGTTTTCTGATATTTATGAGTTTCGATGTCAATTAGCGCGTGGGCACTGTCTATTGTCACTTGAATCACATTTTTTTCTATCACCTACAATGTTATGCTTGTAATACCATTGTCTTTATTTTTAGATGAAGAAAAAAGTTACTGATTTTAAAATAATCGTCTCATAGAATCGTTATCCCTGTAATTTACATTCCAGAAGATGGAATTTTCAATTTGTAAAGGCGAACTCAGGACGTTCGTGCAATGACGTCGTAATGATAGCCACGATTTTACTGGATCCTTTCGGATCGTGACCCGCGGCCTTATGTCATTCCCGGCGGACTCGAGGCTACAACATTTGGACAACATTTGTGCGCAAGGAAACACTTTTCTCACCGCACGAACCCTTTGCACGGCACGTTCTTGAACAATAAACACGAAGTGAAGTAAGTGCAGTAATTTTTGCTGGAGTCGAGGCAATTTACTTGGACTTAATGGGTTTTTTAGAGACGCATGCGTCGAGGATTGTAAAAGGCGTAAACAGAGCCCCTTTACGATGTTTCCATAGCGACAGCCTCCTGAATTATCTATTCACGTAGCGCATGTTGTTTCCTGGCGTGCAGCGGCCTCATTCAAAGGAAAGACGAAAATGACGCTCCAACAACACCGATTTGGTCCCCGAGGAAGCGTGACTCAAAAAAAACCAATTTGACGGTTCTCGGGACGGGCCCTTCGCATTACTTGTCGATTAGTCCTAGCTTTTATATATTTTTTCCTCAATCCATCAAGGATTCCAGCCGTGTAGGAGACGAGACGGATGCGTGTCCATCAAACGCTGCCTTCGAAGGGCGTGCACTGCATTCGGTGCATATTGTTTCGAGTTAAACAGTTGCCAAGTTACATTGTTGCCTCAGTTCCCATTGTTTACCAGAGACATAGTATTTTATACATTGCTGTTTTATATCACGTGCCTGTACCTTCTCGCTAAGGGTTTCGATACTAAAAATACGAAGAAAATACGACATTCTGTTATTGATATGAATATACACTATTAAAGAAGTTAGGTGATAATATTATCTGGTGGTGTTCGTAAATACGAAAACTTATTCAGAAAGAGAGGTGAAGCGTTGTTTGCGCCCGCGCAGATATTTAGGTCGACCGAAATAACCGCACTTCGGACTGCCCAATACATTTCTCGCGAACTCTGTTGTTATGTTAACTTGGCATTCGGAACTCAAAATTATAACACGATCATTCGCTTTAGAATGATGCATCAACTTTTTTTATTATATTTGTACAAAAAATATTAATAACGATACATAATCAAGCAATAACTGTTCTTATATAAAATTGAAGTACGTACAATGAAAACAGCCTGTCATTATAAAAAATATAAAATACCTATTATCTTTGTAATCCACTAAAGATAGTCATCGATAAATTTAATTATTGTTCACTGTTAACGATTATAGATATGTATGTACTACGATATTATTGAAATAGAAGAAGCACATGGTATCGTACGTACGCCGTACGAACATTATCATTTACAAACTTAGCCCACATTTGTGCGTACCGCATTAGACCGAACGTGATAAAAGATTGATAATAAAGCGACTCGGTGATAAGTATTTGTGAGTTGTTTGAACAGAAACGTCGCGACCACGCTGAGAGCACGCGCACGAACTTCAAGGCCATAGTGTTTACGCATACACCCGCATGTTTACGCGAGCCAAGAGCACGTATAATCCGACCGAAACGAATTTAACGAGCCCCTAAACCAACAACACGGGCCGAGCGCACTCGGCGAGCGAGCCGCATAAATTCGTGCGAGAAAATGGCGCGAAACGCTCCATTGAAGATTGGCGGGAAACTTGTTGCGTAATGATGTGAAAGTATTTTCTCGTTAGTTCCTGAATAAAGAGTTGTATCGCAAATATATTTGTGTTGTTGTTCTTGAGAGGTAATAAATACAATGCGAATTCATTCATTCAGATTTGCTGATAGGTTAGCTTCACCACGTTTTTGTTACGTAATGATTTTAAATTAGCACGTGAGTTATTGGTAGATTAATAGCAATTTATTCCTTAGTTTCTGTAAGTGTAGTGCACGTGGTGGGTAAGCGAGTAAAGTTGGCGGGAAATGATAAGATGAGGCGGCGTGGTCCGCCAGTCGACCTTGAGCAGTTTAACCACGTGACGTCATTGACATAGTTCCCGACTGCAGAAGCGAACACTCATTGGTTTTTTCACGGTGATTCCAACGAATACTCTTTATTATTATTACCACCTGAGAATCGAAACTCGTTGTTTTATTATCAAGATTGTAGTGGTCATACTGCTTAGTAACTCGTTCTTTCCACGAAATTTGGCAGCGGTTTCATTTCGTACATATCTATTAAAATAAAATCTGTTAACTATCGGCACATTCATTTACGGTAACAATATCTGAAGGTTATGTTTTATCAGCAGGATTGCTGAAATCGGCTCGGTTAGCGTATTGTTTATCGAACAGGCACGTCTTTGTATCGACAACACAGCGTTCCTAACATAGTTGGCTCTTTCGTTAATAGCATTCATCTACGTTATAAGGAAATTGTAAGTAGATATAGGTAATTAAAATTGTTCCGTTGAAAATGTTATGAATAAACAATAAGACGGAAATTTTTAATGAAATAATGTTTTAAAAAAAGCTTTTGAAATCATTGTTTAATATACCTACAATACCTACTGCATAAAATTATCTTCTAATAAGCAACGCATACACGTAACAGTTATTCATCTACGACGCTATGTGAAGAAAAAAACGTATATTTGTATATTTATGTTGAAGATCGTTAATACACACAAGACGTGTGATGTGTGTTTTCTAATTAGGTATCGCAACATGTCGGTAGGTATGTCACCCGACGCCGCCAGCCTCTGATCAGTATGACCTTGGGCGCGTGTTGCTATGCGCTTAGCTAGCCGCCCGTTGAAGATAATCTCTGATTTTGTTAGTACATGAACTTGAATATCTTATTTATGTTTGTGACGAAGCAATCTGTATTAAGTAGGTACTTATCAACTTTCGATATTCGTATTTGACGAGGAATCCTTATTCAGTATGTTCTTGGCCAAAATAATTTTAGATATAAAACAGTCTTCTTATAATATAAACAATGATTTTTTACATATTTTTTTTTAAACAATAATTTGTCCAGTTCACTACGAGTTTACATAAAAAACCTAATATCGCCTCTTTGCTTCAATAACGTAATATTGTCTCAATATTTTATTAAGAAATATTGAGTTACTGGTAACTACAAAAAAGTTTTTAAAACATTACAGTAAATTAAAATCGAAAAACCGTTTTTACCTTGGCCGTATTCTGAAGCTCCACATTAACTGTTGGACAATTGTCAGTTACATAATCTACATTTTTAAGTCAAGAGCTAACTATTATAATATAAAACTCATTTAGAACTTTTATACGGCACTTTAATTTAAAGTATATTACTAACAATTTTAGAGACAAATAAAAACTGTTTTAGTTGCAAAAAAATACTGAGTGAGCTTAATTTTAAATGGTATTCAAAATCCAGAGGATATGAATTTAATTCATATTATAAAAGAACAACCATAATTTTATCTTTAATTTAATTTAATCTTTATCTGTGATGATATGACAGTCGATATTGACTTCACGGAGGTGACGTTTTTATTGTATTTTATTTCGTCACAAAAGCCGTGTGCGCCATAGTTCAATGTCTACTGGAATCTACAATGCGCACTATCTAATCACCACAGCTCGTGAACTTTGAAGTGAACACGCCGATAGCTTTGTAACGGAACGTTCGTTGTACGTAAATGTGAATCTCACACCAGTAACTCAGCCTTCAGCCATTACAGCGCAGATTAAACAGTAGTAAAAACGTCGTAAAACTTTTATCGTTATTAAGGCTATATTTTTTACAAAATTAGAAATGGTTACAAAGGGTGTCGCCGACGACAGGATTTTGTAAAAAGGATTTGGGTACGTTAAGTGCGCTAGAGCGGGCTTTTTACGCTCCCATTCCCGCGGATAAAGTCGTAAAAATGTCAACTGTACAGGGTCCCGGCCCGAGAGGAGCAGGCATCCGGGTCTTAACGAACCTCCAGTTTTGGAGATCGTAAAACTCAACCGAATCACTCGTTGCAGGCCACGCCTCCGATATAAGTAGATTTTACGATCGTTTTTATGCTCTCTTACTTTATTGCTTAAAAACGTTGCACTTTAACAAGTGTTTGGAAACGTTGGCACTATTTGAATTTTGTTTATATATTTTGTATATGTATGTCTGCCTATTTGGTCCTGTTGGTTGCAAGTCCGACTGCGAGTCGGGTGGTCCTGGATTCAAATCCCGCGTGGAGCATTATTGGATTTATCTACCTTAGATTTTCTAGTAGTGGCTCGGAGTCTAGATATATGTCCGGTGGATGGCTAGACTCACCAACTATACCATAGTAGGGAGTAAATGTAACAGGTGAATCTACTACAATCTTGTGTTTACCTCTTTGGAGGTTATAGACGTGATGTTACGTTGTATATTTAAGTAACTCGTTACTTCCACGTCAGGCGCTCGAGAGAAATCTCGAACTCGCCTTTAGTCTTCCCAATTACTGTCCGAATCTAATGAAGAATTGTTTCTGTCCTTCTAGACTTCCTGAAGCCTCGAAAGCGGTTATCGAGTAGCGGGAAGAAGTCGCCCGCGGCCCACAAGCACGAGTACTCCGGGGCGCACATCCGCCCGCCCAAGGTGGCGCGGTTGTCGCAGACGTTCAAGCGCACCAGCTAGGCCGCGCCCGGCACCGCCAGAGTTGAACGCGAGCAAGGGACCGGTTCCAAGGGCAGCTGAACTACCGTAGCTGCTTGCTACTCACAGTTATGTGCGCCTCAAATATTGGTGTTTACACATCGTGCACATTACCTCAGGTCATGTAGTGGCGACACATCCCGTCTCCAAGCCGTCGTGGCGTCGTTCAATTTTGCGCGCATGTCTTTATACAGGCGATTGTGCAAACATTATTTTATATGTATATCTTAATTTATTATCTTTGATGTCGCCGACGCGTTAACATTGTGCAGAACAATTTAATTATGTTAAGTAGTTTTGTAAGATAATTACAGACATGATATAGTAACGTATATGATTAATAATATATCGTATTGTCACCGCACCGTCACCCAGCATCACAAGTACCAAGTATTGCTCAAGGCTACACACATCCAAAACTTCCGCTACTTTGGTTTGTATTAACTTTTTTTTTATCAGGGCAATATATTAAATATACAATGTGACAATTATTTTATAAGTTTATTATGATCTCTTTGACATGTAAATTAAGTTATATTAGTAGATGTAACGGTAATTTTAGTATTGTTTAAGTTGTCATAATGTAAGGATAACTTTGGTACGAAGATCGAGCCGGCGTAACAGTGTCCAATGTGATGAATGAAGGGTCACAATAGACGTAGGCCTCGAAAATACTAACACGGAACGGTGAAAATAAAATTTTCTTCCGAATATCGTGGGATTATTTTTGACGCGATTTTAGATTTTTTTTTGTTCTGCGGGAAATTGCTCTTTTGGAACCCTTTCGCAAGGATTTCGAGAGACATTTATTCCAACGAATTTCAATTGAACTGTTCAAACACAACGCAGTAACCATAGCAACAATAAGATAGTATAAGTGAAATACAAATACTCAACGCGGGACGATTTTGTTACGTGCCTCGCACGTGGCAAAAATATATTTGCCAATATTTTATGATTTATGGATTACGGATGTAGTTTAAGGCGATTTTAATGCAATAATTTTGAGTATTTGTGTTTTGTTTCGTTATTACTGCACAGATTAAGTGTATACGTTTTGTTGATGGTATTTTATTGGATTATATGTTTCATAGTATCGGTGATTGTTTGTTTTGAATATTGGATTTCTATTGCGTTAACCGCGAGCTGCGACACCGGCGCCGCGGCCCTCGGTCAAGTACAAATTACTCTCATTTCTCTTTAGGTGTGAGGGTCGCGGCGGAAAATAATATAAAAGACACGTTAGTCATTTCTCATTTTCATAACACTTCATTCGGTAGTTGTAAAATTGTTGGAGACCACGCGATGTTAGCGAAGCGAGCGCACTGAGTGTTGTTCTGTTGCGGACGGGAGCTATCTCCAGCTTGGAAAGAGGAGTTCCGTCCTTGACTATTTAATTAGTCGGTTTAATTTCTTCATCAGATACAAATAATATGTAAAACGTTCGAGAAATTTAAGTATTACATAGAATGTATCCTGAATTAAGAAAAATCTGTAAGGTTAATTATTCCTGTCCGCAGTAGCTCCGCGCCGCGCGCTCGCCTCGGCCGTGCGTTCCGGGCAGTAAGTATGTA
>DWDU01000724.1:0-17197 GCA_018245575.1 Jemadia suekentonmiller | reverse complement strand
CCATATACGACTAAATTATATTATATTATATTTAGTATATTATAATATTATAGTATATATTTAATATATTATAATATATTATATTTAGTCGTATATGGTCCAAATTGTCTCATTAAGTCCCAACGTTACTAACCACATCACGCAAATTGTGATCTTTAATATCCCAAGTCAGTAACTCTTGTTTATTCAAAGGAGTTCGAATTCTGCAACAAAGTTGTCTAAGTAAATATCACTTGACGGTCTCGCGCGTGCAGGTCTATGAATGTTTAACACAAATATAACGACAAATGCGTACATATTATGAGTAAATTGTTGTTGCAAATTTTCCTTACTTGTTGAACATTATTAAAATTGGCAAAAAGTGCCAAATTACATTCTAATAGGCTACAATTATGGTATGCTTGAGATAAAAAATAATGATATGCCCAGTAGATAATTCATAGTCTACATAGAATCGTACAGAAAACACGTGGGAGAGTTGAACGTAATTGTATTAAATTAAAAATAGATTGAATCGCGAATTACATAGAAAGGTAACCGTTAAAGTAACTTGTAGGTACTGTAAGTTTAACTGCGAAGAAGACTTGAATCTGAAGGGTTCTGTACAATTAAACCTGTGACAAATACAGTGTTTGTCGTTACTTAGAGAATTTGCTGTTTACAGACGAACAAATCAAAACATAAGGAAAGATCTTTATAAGATATTATTTCCCGTTGAAGGTAATTCTATCAATCCCCAGACTATGCGGGTTTATACTAAGGCAGCGAATTTGAACCTAATAAGGTCGAACCTACAAAACTACTATTTATAAGATCAAGAAATAAACATTAAAAATATGATTTACCGAATGTTCATAATATAACATTTATCAATGCATTCATTGAAAATACATTACCTTGTCTTATCAGTTATGGATCTCATGCATAAATTGATCTATTATTATCCATAATTAATTTATGATTAAAATTATTAGTTGCTTATACATTAAATATTTAATATGATATTACGATATGTGATCACGATTATTTTACGCAAAATCTATTTTTGTAGAGTTCACGTGATCATTCGAGTAACGGCTCTACAGCGGAGCGAATCTCGAAGCGGGTCAAAAGCGAGAGTGATTCGTATAAAAAGTGAGTTAATACCCCAGGAGGGCGATCCACTGAGCTGCTTGAGTCACCTTGAACTTTTATCTTAAGCGGCATACACACCATCAGAGGTGCTTATAAACTACGGCGTAATATAAATAATAACCTTTATTAAATAATTTATTTAATAATCCCAGCATTTGACGAACAGTTATAGGTAATAGATAATTATGAAAACATAAAAGCAGATTGTATAACAAATTGTTGACTAAAAAGTGAAAATATATTTATCACCTACTATGTATAAAATTTTGTCGAGTAATTATTATAACCCTTTCAAAAATCATATCTTTCGTTTTGTACACGTTTACTTTTATACCTTTTTCTTTAAAAGCACCAGGAAAAAGGTTGCCATATCCTGTATCCTTTCCTGCGAAGACGAAACTATTTGGACATCAACATAAAGATGATGCAAGATCGAGCATTAAGGATCGAAATATTTGAAACTCCATGCTATCTGCCTACCTCGTAAGAGACCTGGCGTGAAAAATTAATAGTAATAATAAAGAATACATTTGACAGGTGAAATTAATTGTCAATTCACATAGACTCACAAGCAAGATTGACAGACAAATTGTCTATGAACAGGAAGTAAGTATGTAAGTGTATTAGGAGTGAGATTGGAATGATGATTTGATCAGTAAACTAATTGACATACCTTGAACTTTGGTTGCTTACGTAACCGTTGGAATACGCGTATGCAAATAGGACATTTACGAGTGCGTATTGTGTTTTATAGTAACGCATTATTATCTAAATAATTCGATGCGTAAAGTGTTAAAAGGTGAGTGAATGATTTTTTTTTTAATATGGGTAGGCTGAAAGGGTAGGACGAAGGGTGTAGCATAGTCCCACGTTTCACTAATTATGTTTAGATTCCATCATGGAGTAGGTGGTGACCTTATTTCCATACAGCGGGCATAAATCCAATCTTCGAGCTTCTGTTACAAATTTTAACTAGAAATTCTAGTTAGAAAACATCTGTAGTACTTTTCTCATTTGATGAGGGTGTATGTTGGTACCGGTCGAAACTTTATTCTTGGTGTTGGCATAAGTTACGAGTCATTTCCATTTAGTCAACATAGGTGTATTGAAACGAATTGTTGACCAATTTAATATAGACACCCTGTTTCATAAGAATACGATTCAGACAATTATATCGACCTGTATCTGTGCTATAAAATAAAACATAACTTTCATAGGCCAATGGACCAGTTACCGAAACGGAAAGTCAAGGACGATAACGTTTTCGAGCGGTGATGGTCCTGTGGATCAGTGAATGCTTAATATTATGTAGGTATATGTGTACTAATAAGTGTAGTTCATAACATATTCATTTTTTTTCTTTGATCACGGCCAAACAATAGCAGATCACGTAAGAAAAAATCAATTATCCAAACCATACACATTAAGGTATTGGTTATTACTTTGACGATTTATATTTTTAAATGAATAAGCGTCACTGCGTAACTCATGCTTTAGATCGCTATGCAGTAGATCGAGCACTCTCCAGCTGGAATGTATCCGAATTCATTTGAATACACATCGTTGACCGCTAGTCAGACTGTCAGTTGCACAAGACGCATGGAAGTTTTCTTTATCAGTATTGAGTATTTATCGTCAGATTTCATCTCCAGTTGCCATCTCTGTTCACTCATATTTGTTCAGATATTAGTCAGTTCTGGTTTTGGAATGGACGAAAGGGTTATTGGTGTCTTCATTTATTCCTGTAAAAATTCCAAAAAGTTGTAAAAGACACCTTGAACTTTAGCTGGTTACGCAAGTTAAAAAATTACTTGCCATCGCAGAGACGGTGGGACGGAAACAATTATGTAAAGATTATTGTTATTTTACAACGTAATTGAGGTTTTTAATGAGCCTTTTTGAAGAGTGCTCTTTTGTAGGTCAAGTTAAGAATGTGCACTGTTACGATCTCTTAAAGGAATCGCGTTGTATTCTCAGGTAGAGATATAAGTGTTTTGGTGTTGTATTTGGGACAAAAAGGCATGTTAGTTTCCTCCTACTAAGTGATCGTTATGTTTGATACAAATCTATTTGAAATTCTTTGCTGGTAGTTCTTAATAATTTTATGTTATTTAGGATGCTTTCACAATGTTTGGTTTTCGATTTTTTTAAGGCTCGCCATCTAGTGAGTTTGATGATATGTTTTATTTGTGCAGACTAATGTCTAGTTGATCGGCTGCCGTGAATAGTTTCTTTATTCCGTACCCATTGCATTAAACTTATCAAAGTTGTTCAGTTATCAACAAGCTATATCACATCTGCATCTGATCTGAAATAAAACCAATTATAGCCACATACGCGTATTTACTCTATAAAAATAAAATAGAATTGCCTGACTCTTCTAATATTTATGTAATATAAAATATAATAATATAGTATATAAAATATAAGTAGTATATACTATTAATACGGACGAGGATTATTTTGTTACCAAGTTTGTCAAAAAATATTTGTGTACATTTTTAAAATCAGTGGGCATCAACAGTCCTTAAGAGTTGGCGAGGGTTTGCAACTGTTATCAGATGTCAATTGGCAACGGTCACTATATACCATCACTTTAATTGTCTGCCCCATTGTGAGACTATGTATTAAGAAAAATTTGTACTTCAGCGACATCTGGCTTGATATTTGTTTTTAGGGCGCTCCAATTTGAATACAAGTGACAAACGATTTGTCGAACAATGATTTAATATTGCAAAACGGTTAACACCCAATAGTTCATCGCAGCACCCTACGCATTCCTCGGATCTAGGACAAGGTGACGGTTAGCAGCGTTTAATAACTTAGGCACCGAATTGTTGTACTCGACTAATGCCTCTTCAACTCATACATTTGGTTCGCTTACTCCAGCCAAAGGTTTCTTGCGTAGTTTTAAAACTTGTAATTGGTAGGTCAGAAAATTAGTGACATCAAATATGACCAAAGTCACCTATAAGACCATGCTTAAGGAACAAATATTTCTTAACACTGCAATTATAAAGTAGATACGTCTTTTAATGTTTCCTAATGGATATGTAATTCCAACCAGCTTTTCATATAAGGCCATAAAAGATAACATACGATTAGTCCAACCTTGGATAGCCGGAATTGATTCATTTTTTACTACGTATGAACAAGCTGTGGAATGAACTTCCTTTTGAATGATTTCCGGAATAAGTTCTCTTTAAACAGCGTGGACGTATCAAATTACGTAATATACAGGTAACTCCTCTCAGGTCTTGTGAGAGTGATCATTTACTATCAGATGGAGCTTCGATATTTGCGAGATATCTTATTGTAAAAGTGATCCATCCAAACATCTTAAAAATAAAATTGTTAGAGAATGAACAATTTTATTCTTAAAATGTTGATTTATAAGGAGTTCCCTTTAATTGCAATGTTGTACTGTAAAACAGTTTCCGTTTAAATGAAATGTTTGTTAAAGTATCATACGGTTATTTAAACAAACATTTAGTTTTCTCAGTATTTTCTTCGTTCAATGTGTAAAATGCTTATTGTATTGTAATAATTCTATTATTTCTATCTTACTAGTTTTTTATGGAGCACAGTTATGTATCAGCATACCGGAAAATATTTCACACAAGTAAAACAAGACGGTGCGAAAGTAGCGGGAACTTTAAGCGTCTTAGAATTATACCTGTTGCTGTGTTAGGGGGAAAAATATATTGTAATTAGTAAAAGTTATAATTACGTAACATAACATCACGCCCCTATTTCTTTGAAGAGGTAGGCACAGGAGTGTAGTACACTCCCAGGAGCTTCAGTTATGTTATATTTCTTATCATGGAATATGGGCGGAGCTTTATGCCATACACTTGGCACAAAATACTTATTATTATTGCATAATAATTTAAAGTTAATGTTGTATTTGCAAGTCGGCCAAGGTGGCGCTGACAAAGCCTAATCAATATCACATAGTAGTTGGAACAAGACGCTAATATATTTCGAACAACCTTTTAGTAGAGATTAATAAATTGATTCGAAGTTTGTTAACGCTTAAATAACGATTTGTTAAGCTTTAGTATGTTTGGAAATGTAGTATTTAAATTGAAGTTACGGTTAACACAACAGATATGTGAGAATATGCTGAAGCAGTAATATTTTATGTTTAAAATATGCCGTAAATATATAAAAAGAGTTAAGTTTTTCAGTTGCAGCTCACTTGTGAACGGATAAAAATTAGCACTCACTGGAGATAATAGTGTTCAATAGTTTACTTTTCTCAATTCATTCTATTTATTATTTTCACTCTTTGATACTGGACTCATCAGTGTACCCAGTTGAATAAATGTGGATAAGCAAAATGACGTCATAGCGACGATTATAGAAAAAATATGTTGCTTAGACTTCCTCATAGTAAATTTCTCTATGCTTATAGCAACTTATATTACCATAACGTCTGTAATCCCCGAAGAGGTAAGTAGGTATGAAAGCACATATATCTCTGCAAAGTTAATTAAACATGCCACAGATTGGAACCCGTTACCCTTGGATAGGAGTTGCAACTCTTAAGTATTAACTAGGTTATAACGTCTTCACTTATCCGCTAGGTTCATAGATGTAGTTCTTAGATTTTACAATTGTTTGAACAATATTGTACATACGGATTTTAAATTTTTTATTTTCGTTAACTTGAATCATAAATATGTATTTTACATTTCAAAAACATATATATTTTTCGTAAATAAATTTAAGTACGCAATACCAGGGCTATTATTTTAGGGCGTTAAAATTAAAGGATAAGATGTATCAACAGTAATTTAAACGTATATAATCTATCGTATAAACGTATATCTTTACAACTTAATTCAATTCATGGTACGCATTGGAATGAGGAAGAGTTTGTGTCCTTGATATAGACGAAATAATCTTTTAATCATACGTTCGAGAACATGCAATCTAAATACGTCTATCATCTTTCGAGTTACAAATTCGCGCAATTATTGTACTTATTCAAATATAGATAGAGTTTACAATTGTTTGTTTGTCATTGATGTCGCTAGCAGGAGGCATGACCTCTTAGAATTTTAGTTACGGTTGTTAATAATAAGACGGAATTGTTATAAACATTATAAGAAAAAATTGAATAAATGTAACATCACGCTTGTAATCTGGGAAGAGGTAAGCAGAGGAATGTTGCACATTTCCATATTCCACCAGTGACGTTTGCGTCGTATCATGGAATAGGGCAACAAATGTCAGCGGACGCAAATAAATAATTAGCTTTAAACTTGTAAATAAAACATGCATAATACATTTCATTTTGGAATATTATTAACATTAATAATTAGCTATTTCATTTAGAGTACCTACCTAAACGTCTGGTAATTGAATAAAAAATGTGTTATATGTCTAATAATTACGTTTGAAATCAGTAGGTATACAGAAGGTTGTAAATGTTATTTGATAATAATAATAGGCATTACTGATGTAACTATTAATTTAATGCTCAGAATCGATTAGCCGCGTAAATTGAAATATCGGATGCGTGTTTTGTAACGAATAACGAATAACGTGTATTTCAATTGGATACCAAATTGACAAAGACGTATATTATTATACTATGTAATATGTTAACATATATTACTTTTAATAATTACAAGGTTCGGTAAGCAAGTTCGCGTGAGCACCACTAGCTTATGATACAAGATCATGGCGGTTTTGAACTGAGCGTGCAAAGTACAGTAGGTACCTTAACACCTATCATAGAATATTATTAAATTAAACATACTGGTACATGGAAATGTGTAATTAAAAACAAACAATTATACGCCATAAATGTTTATCAACAATAAACACACCCGTATTTTAACGTAATTATAGCGCAATTATTATTTCTTAGAGTAACTTGTAACTAAATTATTCTCCACACAGTTTAAACTCGCTAATTATTTCGTTCATGGTTTCTTCCTTGTTCGTCATATGATGCGTGCATCGTACGGAGCAAGTTTTTGAACAAAAACATGTCAAATTGTGTTCTTATCTCACGAACGTAATACGCACTTTAGTTTTGCACCTTGTTATGTT
This sequence comes from Jemadia suekentonmiller, assembly GCA_018245575.1. Taxonomy (NCBI): domain Eukaryota; kingdom Metazoa; phylum Arthropoda; class Insecta; order Lepidoptera; family Hesperiidae; genus Jemadia; species Jemadia suekentonmiller. Next base: position 9,997 of record DWDU01000724.1, on the reverse strand, counting down.
TAGTTCCATTGAGATATATCTACGTATATATATCTGCTGTATTTATCGTTTTCTTCTAAACCCTAACAATATGTATTGTTAGGCGAACTATATTTTGCAATTTATACTCGTCTAAAGCAGTGATAGCTTACTGATTTGAAATTAAGCCTCTTTACAAATGTGCGTTTTAAGATTTAATATCAGCTGTTGTTATGATGACGGAAAACGTGTGAAAACCTGTACACCTTACAGTTCAAAAAATGTTCTCTAAGGCGTGTGAAGTCTGCCAACCCGCACTTGGCCAGCGTGGCGGTATATAGCCTTGTCTCTCTCATTCTGTTAGAAGACCCGTGTCTAGTAGTGGAACTATAAAAAAGGGTCGGGAGGGAAAAAATAGTCTATTTAATGAATTCTATAGTGCATAAAGCAGTTTTAAGTTCACAGTGAGGACTGCTAACCACTCATGTCAAAAGGGTGCGGACTCCTATCAATTAATTTAATATAAAGACACAAAAAAATGATCATTTATTGATAAAAAAAACTTTTCTATCTTTCCGCGAACGTCTCGTTTATATATTTAAGACTTGTGCGCTACAATATTCATGAAAAGTTAATAATTGTGGACAGATATTATTAATTTTGTGTAAATTAGAACACGACGTATACTCTATGTTATCCTTTTAAGACTATCCATCCGATCGTCAGTCCATTTGTCCGTCCGTTCGTTCATACATCAATTCATTAGCTTATGAGCTTATGGGGGTTCACTTGCTGGACATAGGCCTCCCCTAATCAGCGTAACTTCTTCCGGTCCGGGGCCTGCTGCTGTGTCCTTCAGGATGTCATTTTTAAAACTATCCAGTAGTTAGTAAATCCAGTTGCTGAACTAACTATTGCGGATTTATTACGTAATAGATATAGAATAAATGTCTGTGTGACGCCTACAGATGTTTGTTCTGTATTTAGGTTTAAAAAATATCTACGCTAGTACATATATACATACATACATATAGTCACGCCAGGTGGCGTAGGCAGAGATCACCGGGTGCAAATATCTCTTTCCTTACAGAGCTGCCGCGGCTCCTCTACATTCATCACTCTCTTCATACATGCACCCCGGTATCGGAGACTTCTAACTAGTGTATTTTGTAAATGTAGTTATATGTTACGGGGCTTAGCAGTTGCGTGGTTATCCTAGACCAAGCCAAGCGTCGTTCGGAATCAGATGGTCTTGGGTAGAAATATACTAAAATATTAAATATTTATCTTTAATATATTATCTGTGAAAAAAATTATAAAAAAAATACGTTCTTAACTGATTTTTACTGTACTAGAAATCGTATTAATAAGCAGTAATTATCATTCATAAATGTCTTATGAATACTGACTTACCACCAAGCGACGTTTCGTTTATAATGGTTTCTTGTCTGCAGGTGTACCACATGTGCGACGGCCTCGGGCGGCAGTTCAGCTACTCTTGCCCCAACACCACGCTGTTCCAGCAGCGCATGCTCGTCTGCGACCACTGGTACATGGTGAACTGTTCCATGTCCGAGCGGGACTATGACGCTAATCTTTTAATAGGTGAGCTCCCTTTTATTTCTATTTTTCACTTACTCGTCTATCATAACGTATTTCTGGTATGGCCATAATTTAAATTGACGATAATTGTTTCGATCATTTTGCGGTACTGTATTCAGTGGAGTATGAGTGGAGTTTGTAGATTGATACCTACACCGAACAATTCATTTGATGAGCAAGAGAGAGAAGACTCTTCACTTTCTGGGCGTAAAACAATCTATGTATTTAGAAATAAAGAAGTATGTAATTATAAAATTATGCTTGTACTTATACATAACGTATAGGTTTCTCGTGTCATACATTTACTTTTCACATGTACCTACCTAGCTAGTCTTAGTTATTCACAAGGTGCATCATTACTTTTTTTATGCCACCATTCAATTTGCTCGAAGATTGATACGAAGTAGTTATTATTATACTAAACTTAAGGTCACAATAAACTAACACCTGATTTAGCCAACCTTGTGCACATATAACCTTAATCTGGGCACTTCGCCTCTACAATCTAAAACGCATCAGTGTTGTCGGGTGCTCCATCAAAATTCAAATACCTCTTTTAATATATAACGTAGGTTAATAGTTTGCAGGTTCCGCATGCTTTTGTTTATTATGAATTAAATTTAGAGATACCTCGTTGGTTTACTGATGCAAACGCGACTGCAGAGTGACGGTTTGGGTTCGATTCAGGGATTGGGCAAAGTGTTAGTGGGCTTTGCTCTTTTGAAATTTATATTAGTAGCACATGGTTAGGTGTTACCGGAGTGCTCAATGTATGGTAGTATGTTCATTCCCTATGAAGATGTATTATAACTGATGACATATGGGAATACTATACTCATCTGAACTAAATGCTTCAAAATAATACAATATAGACCATAGGACTACATAATAATTATTAAAGACGTATACAAATTTGGCATCGACATCACTGTGCTATAATTATTTATATTTCTATTAACATGTATATTTTTGATTACAAAAATATTAATTACACTATAAATGGTTTGGCCTTTTCATTCCTGACGGTTCTTGACAACTTATCGTAAACATTTTTCAATTTAGAAAGAACATGACACAATATTCTGTTATCGGTCTAGTACTTGCGTTGTTCTAACTTTATGTAGGTACCTAGTAGTAGTTCGGAGTCTAGATTATATAAAATAGGTTCGCCATCTATTCCATAGTGGGACGTAAACGTAACTGGTGAAACGTGGGAATGTTATATATTGATTCAACTCATTATCAATGAAGCGATGGACTAGTTGTAACTTTCACACAGATACCTACAAAATATCTACAGTTTAATAAATAATATAATCCACGAAAGCTATTTCTCCGTAAAGTGATGAGGTGAATCGAACATTAGATGTGTATTTCGGTCTGTAAGACATGAATAGCATGAAGCGAAATTTAAAAAAGCAGAATTGACAATTGGACTGGCCGCAATAGATTACCGTCCGATTATAAAAAAAATAAGCAGTATAAACACAGGAGTGTTTAAATGTTGACGGATAAAATTGATAGACACCAAAACGAAAAGAAGACTGCAATTGATATTTCATATCGCGAAGAGAATTTTTAAGACCGGTTTTAATTCGTAGAGAAATTAAAAATATGTTAGTGAACGTTGTTTAAACGCTGTATGTATGTCTACTTAACTCTTTATGTTAATATTTTAGCACATCAAATGTTTTGTCAGTTTGTGTTATCTTTCTGTAGTTATTCATCATGTTTGCTATTTAATCATACTAGTGTGAATATTTTTTATATTTTTACTATGTATTACATTTTTCTGCCTAACTTTTCGCGGAGTACAAGTGTGAAGTTTCTTTTTTTGTTTAACTATTAGTGTTATTACGTTGCCTCGTTGGTCAACTGGTTGCGAGCGCAACTGCCTGTCGAGAGGTCCTGGGTTCAAATCCTCCGATCGGGTGCTATTAGATTTTTCTAAATTGAAATTTCTAATAGTAGCCCGGATTTTGAATTTGTACGCGGTGTATGGCCATAGGCTCACCGCCTATTCCATGATGCGACAAACGTATTAGATGAAACGTGGGAGAGTACTTCACTTCTCTGCCTACTTCTTAGGAGATTACAGCGTGAATTTGTTTTGTTATTACGTCAGCACGTTATGTTCCTTACGGCGAAGATAAAGTCCACAGTTCCCGAACCGGGGATGGAACACAGGACCTCTCAATCAACAGTCGCGCTTCATCCATCATTACAACAAGTTAACACTTCATATTAATTAACCTGAAATTAATAAAAAACTTGTTGCTCCGAAGATTTGTAAGACGTTAGGTCATTACCCTTAAATAGGGACCAGACAGATAACTGCGCACGTGTTCATCGCAGATTAAAATTACGAACATTATGTCATCATTGTTGTGTGTGTTGAATGCGCAGTTATATAATAGGTAGGTACGTTTGTTTCTTTATAACCACTTTTCATGATCTTCAATCTTATTGACATCTATGTTGGTCGTTGTTTTAATTTGTCAACCATAATCAGCTTTAATTTAAGACTTCCACGTCAATGATTAAATAAAGAAACCAACCGGCAGTAAAGTCAAACAGAAATATTTTAAAATGCAGGTATAAAGCGAAATTAGTGATTACTGAGACCAAAAGGAGAATAAACGTTATAGCTAATATAGCGTTATAGCTAAGACCCGGGAATCGAACCCAGGACCACCCGATCGGCAGTCGCACTTGCAACCAACACGACCAACGAGGCAGTCACGTTAACGGATCATTATATTGTTGAGAGAACGACACAGTTATACTTCACTTTAAGATACAACTTTAAATGAACTTACCGACAGCTTGTATTTTTCATTGATAGATTTTTAATAAGTTTATAATGATAATTTGATAATTATAAGTACAATGTTAGCCAAGTGGTTTGAAATTGGACCTCTCACTCCGAGAGACCGGGTTCAAATCCCAGCGCGCACCTCTTAAAAATGTGCGTTTTAAGTTTAAATATCACTTGATATAACGGTGAAGGAAAACATCATGGGGAAACCTGCACATGTTAGAATTCTCAAAAAAAATATTGTTCTCTAAGGTGTGTGAAGTCTGCCAACCCCCACTTGGCGTGGCAGACTATGGCCTTAACCCTCCCATTCTGAGAGGAGACGCATGTTCCAACAGTAGAACGATAATTGATTATTATTAATTAATTCTTGGAATATTGTTAAAAGTTTTACCCAAAAAATTCAGTAAACATTGTAGTTTAACACGACAAATCAATTTTACCTTCAGAACAATATGGAAAAAATAAACAATTTTGATAACTAATATTCAATTCAATTCCAACTTACCTTTTTACATATTTACTGAAATAATTTCCATCTGGATCAAATATACAAATATGTTCCATCTGGGACATTAGAAAAATAAGGAAATTAAGCGTAATTGACCAAAAAGATGATTCATATAAGCTTTATAACTATACAGAAACGTGTCTTGAATACTTTTCATGTGTAGCAACTTCTAATTTATGATAATGATGTTTTTGGCCATGTTTTTTTTTGCTCTTCAATCTTGCAAGATTGTTCCTCATTACTCATTCTACAACATTTCGTTCGTGACTTGTAACATGTTGTAAAATGTATTATATAGAAACCCTGGTAATTGATTTAATTTTACCGAATCCGCTATGTCATGAACCGTAAATTTTAACTTATTTCCAAAATTCAAATATTCATGTAAAGTGGTCATTAAGCAAATAATATTGGTAAGTTAGTTCCTTATAGACTCCAAAAATGTGAAGGGGAACTTTATCAAGGCGTACGTTTAATAATAAACAGTTTTTGTCGTCCTGAATCAAAATTTTGGCTTCGTAACTACTTTTACATTTTACAATTGATTATAAACGCCACATTCTTATAATTTTACTTCTTAACGCTTAGTCGATTTTATAAACGTGGTTTCATTCTTATTCTCTTTATTCGCATGTCATGATTACTATGAAATGTATAAATATTGCTGGAGAATAATTGCCTAGAAATTCTCCGACTTTTCTTTGTCTATTTTGCGTCGTGTATTACTTTTCAAATTACACATGCGTAGTACTAATAAACTCTAGTATAAAATGCCATTAAGCAGAAGAAAATTACGACGTAACCTTCATAGAATATATTATATAGTCAACACAAGCATTCTGATGAAAAGTAGTTAGCAGGAACAGATACTCAAAGCGCTCATTTTGACGAATTGCTTGCTTCCACATTTTGGCATGAATGCAATCGGATTCAATAATTATATTAATAGGATATTATGATAAAAGCAATAGTGCGAACACCGTAACTTCAAATGGAAATTTAATAACCATTTAGGTAGTAGTAGGTACCTTTAATAGTATTTAGATTGTAGAATCATCTTTGCGGTATTGCCGCGGAAACCACAAACAGAGCGGAACGCCTTCCTACTTAATTATCATCATTATCTTAGTCTTAATAAAGTCCGCATTTACAAGAATTCATATAAAAGACTTACTTACATGGGAAGTCGTAATTCCTCATTACTTCTTTAATCCTATCAAGATGTGATTTTACATGTAGATTATGATGCAGAAGCAACTTGTTTTAATGCTTTCTCGTGTTTATTTTATTATGGAAGGTTGTGACGTCTCAAGGATTGGAATTTGCTTTGTTTGTGTATGCTTCGTAATGTTATTATTATCTAACTACTTTTCATTACCTAACTATGAAGAGAGATTTGCTTGATGTTCGTAATTCTGGATTTGTGCCCGCTGCATGGCAATAGGCTCACCATCTATCCCATAGTGGGACGTAAACGTAAGTGGTGAAACGTGGGATTGTTCTACACTCCTCTGCCTACCTTTTCAGGGATAATAGGCGTGATGTTACGTTTTTTTACGATATTTTTTTGTAATTAATCTGTCCTACCTCAAGTCTTGTAAACATGAGTGGATATGTAATTCTATTTGTGTATGAATTTTGGCGGTTTTGGAAAAATATATGAGGTTCGGCTGGTAAAGATATTCGACTCCTATTGTATCAGAGCGTAAATATAAAGCACAACTATAAATTCAAACCTTGTAACGGATACTATATTTCAACGTATTGTGTTTCAGGGCAAAGAGACAAGCCGTTCGTGTCAGATGACGACATGCGACTAAGGACTCCGCGCCCTGACATATTGTCCGTGCCACCGAATAATAACTACTTCGATGGATTGAAGGAAGCAGAATCTAATGTGAGTAGACTTGGTAGATAATATCAGTATCTTCAAACAACACTGATGGCGCCAACTACAGCTGATTACAACTAATACTTCATACCTACAATATTTTATGAAATATTGTACTAAGTGAAAATGAAATTATTTATATTTCCAAGATTTTTCTTGTAAAGTAATAACGTATAACAAATTGATATAAATAAGTTAATTAATCCCATTTAACTGTAATAAAACATACATGTATCCTTCGAATTTTTATAACTGTAATTTGCAGTACAATTACTATATGACTGTACGTTAATAGAATAAAGTACATCTATGATAAAGATTTGATGCGATCAATTTAAGAATTTTGAGCATTCATTGTTGAACCAACATAGTCATTACAGAAATTATATATGTTTTATTGTATTATTTTATTTAGACTGCCTCGTTGGTCGTGTTGGTTGCATGTGCGACTGATGATCGGGAGGTCCTGGGTTCGATTCCCGGGTCGGGCACTATTAAAATGTTCTAATGTAGATTTTCTAATTTAGATTTCCTAGTAGTGGTTCGGAGTCTGGATATGTGCCCGATGCATGGCAATAGGCTCACCACCTGTACCATAGTGGGACGTAAACGTAACTGGTGAAACGTGGGAGTGTTCTACACTCCTCTGCCTACCTCTTCGGAGATTACAGGCGTGATGTTACGTTTAATGTAGTAATAATTAGGCGTTTGACGAATCTTCATTCTTATGTGTCAATTTAAGTTTTTTTCACAATATAATGAAATAATGAAACATTTTTTTCAATTTTCAATTTCAGTTCGCTATTCATCCTGGGAACAGTATCGTAGGAATCGCAGACTCCATTTACAGCGCTGATAACAATGACCTGGACAGCGGAAAGCAGAACTACAGGCCACCTTCTTCGTGGTCAACTGGCATCGGTCAACAATCTCAAAGGAATCCCGACAGAAAATTTACTAATACTAATACTATTGCCAATATTGGTGTGACAAATAAAGACACCTTAGCCGGTGCTACCTCGCAAAGCCCCGCCCCAACATTTAGGCCATCATTAAACAAACCATCACAAGGATCAATAAACGTACGTCCACCTTCACGAAAATTCAGCCCACCATTTGATCCAGTTCCTACAACTGCAAAAAGTTCGCAAGATTTTGATATTGACATTAGAGCAAAAGTGAACACGAGTGACGCTGTCTTCAAATTTATAAATCGTTTCGATCCCAATTCACCTAATTCAATTAAAACGGCGATGACAAAAACAGAAATCATAAATATTAATAAGCAGCTTCCAGGGGGCCAGGTTAGTTCAGAGGAGGATAGAACGCCACGTAAGAGTAAGAACTTCGAAAACAAAGACAACTTCAACGCAGTTCAAAGCGACAAAAAGAAGGGACTGTCGGATGGATCCCGATTTGATAGTGTTAATTTAAAGGCCGCAAATCCTACCGAAAACACTTTATCATCTACTAACAATAACCAGGTTCCAGTCCCAGATCGAAATCTGTTACCACCCAAAACAGATTTTTCGCCTATTGTGACTACAACTATGGGACCTCCAATCTATTACGAATGGAAATGGGCTGTACCAGCCTTCGACTTAGAACCTCCAAAAGTGGGAACGCCTAGTAATAATACAGAATCTCCGAAAGTAAAGCCGTCTGGTATAAGACCGTTTAGCATCATTCCTCGATCTACATCTAAGATGGCAACTCCATCTCCCAGTAATACCGAATACAATATTAGTTCCTACTTCGTGCCAGATTATGTATTTCCTTTAGATGGGCCTCATCCAGGTTATGAAGAAGATGATGCTCAGACCTCGTTCCAAGTCAAAGTATCTAGACCTGGTAGAGCTAGTTATGGAGAAAATCCTGCTTGCCCTCAGTGTCATCCAGCGTATCTGAAGCCCGGCTCTTGCGAACCCTGCATTATAAAGCGGTAACCAGCAAAATCCTATGAAAATGTATAAAGTAGATCTAAATTAATTACACTCTCGGGTAATAAATACTTGTAGATTGTACAATCAAAGCTTACATTACATAGAGTTTTTTTTATATTCAAATTACCTAAGAAGCCTTTTGTTTTATTTTTTGTTTATCTTGTATGGTTAAGGTCCATAATAAGAAGAATTGAATCTAAATAACGCTGCTAGATTTCTTTATTTAATTGTTCATTTCCTAATTTATTGTAATTCGTTGTTTGTTCGATCATGCAGATCATGCATTCATGTGCGTATTTCTTTCTTATCAGACATTTCCTCTATATATGGATACTGTGTACAGAATTTATATGAAAGTGTCGCTTCTTCTCGTGAGTTCTAACTACACCACTCTGTGTATTTGTATAGATACACGATAGAAAGAATTGCCTATAACTTTTCATCTTATTTAATATGTAGTAAGAATGGATGCACTGTAATAATTAATGTTATACTATAAATAATGAACAGTACACCTCATTTTGTAACATATCTACGTAGATTTTTACTACCTACCTATAAGTAGCCATAGATATTTATATTTTTGTAAACTTTTGTATTATATCTTTTTACGTGCCTATAAATAATTCTAATGTGCATAGTTTTTAATAAATAATATAAGTCGAAAATTGTTTTTTATTAGTGTGTACTACCTGCTGTCTTTTGTGCCAACCATTGACTTGGTATCTTCTCCTGGAGTTTCAATACCTTTCTGTCAATAGACATCTTGTTCGATCTTAAACTGAATTGTTGCTTTATCAGAGTTTAAGTGTATATTTTAATACGTTGAAAAAATTTAAGCAATGGATTAATTAGTTACTACCCCAATAAGTAATCTATTATTTTGATAATAGACATGGCTTTCATAGAGATAAGATTATTGTATTATATTTAGCTAACGCTATGACCGCCTCGTTGGTCGTGATGGTTGCAAGCGCGACTGCCGGTCAGGAGATCCTGGATTCGATTCGAGTACTATAGAATGTTTCCAATTTAGATTTTCAAGAAATGGCTCGGCTTCTAGATTTGTGCCCGGTGCATGGCAATAGGCTCACCACCTCTTCCATAGTGGGATGTAAACGTAACTGGTGAAACGTGGGAGTGTACTACACTCCTCTGCCTACCTCTTCTCAGATAATAAGCGTGATGTTATTATTACGAGGTATTTTATCTCCAATTATAAGACTAAAGTATGTTTATGAATCTCTGTAATGCGTTTAATATTATTTCTAATC
>DWDU01000723.1:0-17205 GCA_018245575.1 Jemadia suekentonmiller | reverse complement strand
TACTAGGATACCATAAGACGTCGAAATTAGAGTGGTCGATATTGATTACGGTCTCTCGCGGCCATGAGGCTTATTTTTATTGTAAACACATCTTAAATTAAATATGTTAATTGGACTGTTTCTCATTTAGAATACAGCAGGTAAAATGCCTATTTCTGTGATTAAAACTTGTTATTTCAATTCTGGACTGAGACGAATTAGGAATTATTCTATTTACGAGGGCCCTCTGACCTGGATAAAATATGTTTATCCAAAAATTTTTATTCAACAAAATATGGACGAAAACGGATCATTTACGATCATAGTGCACCGCAATAAAAATTTTATGAAGATTTTGGGGTCTTTTGCAAGACCAACTCCAGAACATAAAAAAGATGAATGCATACACCATTTATAATTTGACAGCATTTCTTACCTGCATACATAATCTCACGTCGGGTCCCTTCCGGGTTAAACAGAGAGCACTAGCAGCAGGATTAAGTGCCAAATAGCTTTTCCTTATAGGCCTATGTATATAAATATGTATCTATCATATGTATGTACATATCTAGTATGTCGTATATAAGTATTAGTAATATTGATCTTAGCGAATCTATTATAATTGGAGAAAAGATAAAAGGAAATACGAGTACCAGGCACACACAAATCAGAGGACGTCACCATAACAACGGCGGCAGCCCGGCTGGGGTGGCCAACCTCGGTCCCCCCGTGGAAGGCAAGCTGTTTTCCCGCGCGCCCTACTCCACAGCTGTTCTCTATAGCTCTCTATGTGCGAGCTTCCTATTTATAATGGAAGCCGTGAACCCATTCTCATCCATTCTGCCTTCTCAGCGCTTTGTAATCTGAAAGTATTTTTTATACCCGCAGTACATACACCCCGAGGTTTTGGACTAAAAATGTGCGTACATTTACTGTTAATGATTAAATTTAAAAATGATGGAATCTCAATTGGATGGCGGCATTAAGTGCAGGACAAAGGACGTAGTGACGTTAACGTATTTACGAGTAAGAAAAATACTGGTTTACAAAAATAAATGTTGTACATTACATTTCCAAAAATACATGTTACATTTACTACTCTTTGTAGCAATCAGGAATGCTATTTGGCAAATATTGAAAAGGATACATTATAATTATAAAATAACTTTCATTTCTAGCCGAATAATGAAGAAGATGACGATATTTCATGTAGAACCACATTGGATCTGTAAAAATGTTGATACGAGTACTTGGTTTTCTTACTTGATTCCTACCCCTAAAGGACCAGCCGTAATAATATAAACATAAAAGTTCTCTTAAATATTTTTCGCGCGCGAACAATACGAACGTAATATTTGGAATGTGTTGAGTGGAGGGAAGTGTCGCATGCGGTAGAGTTTCCTCAACGCGTGTGTAGGCAGCGGCGGCGGGGCGCGCGGCGCGGGGGCGGCGCCTCAGGGGCGCATGGTGTCGCACCCCGCGATCGATACCGGTCAACGACCCCGCCGGCGGCCGCGACCGGTGCATTGGCAACCCCTGGCGGCCACCGCGCTCGCGAATAACCCACATTCGCCTCCCGCCCGCTAATTACGCACACGGCACGTTGAAATATGCATTGTTTGTATTCGGGTCACGTCTGCCGCGGTTTCAAAACGCGTAATCTCATATTTTTCGGATACGCTGACCGGAAGCGTCATAGGACCCTCATTTTAATATATACATACATGTATGTGAACACACACTCATATTATGTGTATATTGATTTAGTTGTTAAGCATAATATAAAATTCAATTAATTATAAGAAACGATGATATCTGGATTACGAAGTTTTCTCATCGCTTTTAAGAACAAAGTTTGGCTAAATTGTAACTATGCATGAACTCCAAAAGTTAAGTGTAACTAAGTACCTATTAGTTAAATTAAAATATGTACAAACTTGTAATTGTATATTTTGTATTGTATTTACATAAATGTTTATAAGATAAAAGAAAGAAGAGAAATGTAACTTAATTTCCTCTCAGCTGAAAATTGAACTATGAAATTATCTTCATAATTTACTAAAAAGTGGTAAAATTTAGTAGGTAGCCGGGTAAGGTTTTTGTGGGTAGCCGTGGAAATTTCTCGATTTTTTTTTCCTGGTGTTTTCTTCATTCGGCCATTGCACTCGGCTTACATAATACCAGGGGCTCAGAAATAACAAGAGGCAGTAGGCGCGTTACTCTACGGAAATCCATAAGGCCGTAACGTTAGGTGAGCTGCGAGCCGAAAACGACCTTATTACATTTGAAATAAGATCCTTATTTCAAGTTTACGTGTTTAGAAAGTATATTGAGGAATGATTAATGGTATCCAAGTCGGTGTAGGGGCTTTAAGGGTGCGTGAGACTGGGTGGGGTTGATCGAACTGAAATTGGCTGCGTTCAATGTCCGCATGGCATTTGTTATAAAAAGAATAATTCATCAAAAGTACAATGACAAAATAAACTGAATTGTTATTTTTCCTAATTCGATATATTATAATAATGGTTATTGACATAATATTTGAAACATCCAAGCATAAATTTTCGTCATGTTATGACGGGTCTTTGAATGTGGAGCATTGGACGTACCCAACTAAACTTTACAACCCCAAGCGAATAGAGGTCTTGAACTGAATGCAACTCGGTCGGAATTTTAATGGACCGAAACCAGCGGATACAACTTAGCACTCGAGAAAAGTGTATCAATACTCGTAAACACTCCAACTAATTAGAGACCTTGTTCCGTATGCAATAAACGTTAATTTCGTTTATGTGCTAGTAACGACTTGATACTTTGTGCAGGTAGCAACTGACACGTGGCTGGCGCTCGTAACGTGGGCGGGAAAGAGACGAATGTAGGGTGTTTCACTCGGGCCGCCCGAGATAGACATGTTTCCAAAGAGAAATGGTAAGACGAGTCAGTTATTTCTGTATTGGTTGTCCTTTTTTACGTGTTAGTTGTCTTGTGTTGCGAGCGTTCGGGGATCTGCTTATAGTCGATCAAGTACATTAGGGCGAAAATGGTCTATTAGAATAGTGTAAAATTGAAAATATTTTCGGTGAGAAATTATTGCGTACTTTTGAAATTTCAAAATGTTCTTTCTCATTTTCAGATTCAATAAACTCTTTCGCACAGAGAATCTTCTTTTCGATTGAATTGCGTGTCTGTAGGAACTGATTATGTAATCACAACAATATTAATAATAAAGTTTTTCTTTAGAACGTAATTAAAACAGAAACGAAAATCGATTGCTTTGTATGCATCGATTTCGACATAAACCACAGCAAAGAAAAAAGTAGTCTTTAATCTTTGATTAATGTTGTCTCGTAATCTCTCGACAAAGTTCAGCCATCTATGGCAGATACTCGCTATGGGTGGGAAAACCAAAAATTAGAGGTCCGTTGGACTGTTTGACACAATTTCAAATGTTCAATTGTGTCAGAGCAGTGGCGCAGGGCGCTGCGGTAATTTCGTAGCAAATGAACCGCGGGTCGGACGGCGATGGAAAATCATAACGTCACTTCCATCGTGCCCGCAGTGCCTACTTAGCGGCTCATTGCCGTCGACAAATGCTAATTTCGCCATGTACTATATATGTGTCATGTTTGCGAAATGTGTGGCCTTAGGATAGGCGACATATTTAAATAATTTTCAATTACATATTAATCTTTAACGAAAACTGTTCATACATAATACAAAGTACTAGTTTCAGCGCTATTCGTCGAGACTATTATCTAATGTGGAATTATCGCAGCGTCTTGCATCCTTGCCTGTACTGCGACATTAGATACATTAGTCTTAAATTTGTTTATTAACATTTTCTTTCAAAACCACGTGTACATTCCAAGTCGCGATAGATCAGGTCCCTAGATGCCTTATTGAGTAACTGTGAGAAGTGCATGGATAAATACTTCTTCAGTAACGCATAAGATGTATGGCCTTCAATGTTGGCTGCATCCCTATTACTTCAACGATAATTACATATCGACAATATATTACGAGTTACATATCGACAATATATTTTTCAAACACATATATTAAGTTGAATTAACAAATGCATGTCAAGACTGTGTTCTGTGTCCACCCCACGAGGGACCTGGCGTGATGGTGTGTTAAACTTTAATGAATAATTTGTTTTATACTTATTCTCGTCGTGACCGCATAGTAGAAACCAATCCTGATATTTACCTGCAATAGAAAAATAATATTAATATCGTTGAATATTCATAGAGTTTACAAAACTTATGTACATTTAATATTTATTACCAAATATTTAGAACATTATAAAGATCTTAAGACACACAACAAAACATATAATACTATAAACAAACACACACACATATACACGAAGTACATGCATACACCCACATAGGTACGGTTATTGAGGTCACAATCTATCTGTAAATAAAATTATTTTTACAACAATAATAATATTTTATATTAAAACCACTATTTTTGGTACAAACATATATAAAGCTAACCGTACAGAAACACAAAAAGAAATGCAAAAATAATTAGCCATAGTGAGGAGATAAAGCGGACGAGACGGGCGTGATTAAGATAAGAGTACAGACCATTGAAGAGATGAAAGATTGATTACTACAGATAAAGGATGCTGGACAGAACTACCTGTGTACGAGTGAAGTTGCTAATTTGTGGCGAAAGGACTCGTGGCAGTGCGAACATTTAAAAAACGAGTTCTGTCTGAAGCTGTTGACAGGTCAAATAAGTCTTGAGCTGTTCGAAAAATGAAAATTTGATATACGTTTAATTTTAATTAAACAGGTAAATAAAATTGATAGATAACATGCTTGATAGCTACCTTCAGCCATGTTCTAGTATCTTGGGTTATTTTCCAGATAGGTATACAAACAATCTAACCGATTAGGAATCGAACCCAGAACCGTCACACAATAAATTTACATGGTGACCACGATGCTAAATTGTTCGTAAGAAATATATGAATACATTAATTTTGAAATGTCAACAAACAAGACAGAATATGAGATATTTAGTATGGACAGTTTAAGATAATTACTATGGACATTACAATTAAGGCGATATAGAAAAAGAAAGCAGCTAGGAAATAATAATGAACTTCATTTAACAAACACAGTCGCAAAACTATCTCTGTAACTGGTGAATAGATCGATGACGAGCCGCAACACCGACAGTCCGGCGGCGCCCGGGAACACACGTGCACAGGTCAGTTTATAAGCACGCCCACTGGGAATCGAACTCTCTCGGTAAAATTTAGTGGTGTATTAGCCATGCTAAATAAATCAAATTATGTATCATCACATTTTCGATGTCCATCCAGGAATAGACAAAAGGGTTATTTACGTGTTAAACGTAATGTATCTTTACTGGAAACGGCGATGGTCGTGATTCATGATTGTTCATCAAAAGTGAACGTCGTTTCTTTACCTGTATTTAATCTATTTTCTTATCCAAATAAAATATATCGACAAGATACTACAAGATTATTCTATTCAATAAAACTAGATAATATTCATAACTTTCATACTTTACTTAATAGTTTCACATTTTTGCATTTTGCACAATATGGAAGATGACACAGCAAACAAAATATATGATTCTTTACCAATGTAAATTCGTTGCGGATTCTCTATAAACGGACCGTTCATTTAGTATGAGATATGATCTGTCACATCGGGTTAGGTTAAACACCTCGGACGAGATACGGCACTCCGTGGAGATCCTCGGCGCTGCGCTTCAAAATGATAACATCTATTTACGAATCGTGTGTGATGAAGATACTTTAAAAATAAATATCTCAAAAAACAAAACCAAGATCAGATTCGGCACGTACCTAAATTGAATTCAATATATCTCAGTCATAACGAATTAACAGTTTTATGAAGACATAGGATCGGATTCGTCGAAATTTTAAGATGAGCGAAACAAAATATAGATAATGATAAATTTAAATTAGTGTGGAATAATTAGTCAAGATCACATTCGTGTAACAAATGTACAATGTATGTACAATTTATTTCTTATATAGTGACTATATTTACAAAGATTATTGGATATCTGTAAATAATCTACCAACGCCATCTATGAATTCCATTCGGAAACAGCACTGAAAATCAAAACAAATATATATATATATATTTTAATGTATTGATAGCTTGCAGGCTTTTGATGGTGATGAACTTCAATTCTCGAACTTCAATTTATTAAATAATATTGAAGTTCGAGTATTCTTAAATCGTTATTTGTTAATAATAACAATATGGTTTCATGTGAAGCGTTATGTTCTGTGTTACAAGTATTCAATGGTAATTCTGTTTAAAGTTAATAATGACAAGATAGCATTTCTGGATAAAAAATTGGCGATACTTTTTGTCAATTTTTTTTGTCTACGTAATCTCTTATATCGTAAAAAAGACACAAAAATTATTGCCAATATATGTATTTTGAAACATCAGACGTGTAAAAAAACCTTTAAGAGCCGAGGGGGTTAAGGTAAATACTACTTTGGGTACAAATTAGAACCACTTTCGAATTGGTTGCCCTAACGCTATTTCCATCCGCGGTGACCTCCCTAGAACCAATCTTTAATTTAAAACAAACTAGTGTAAGCTCCGCAGGAAGACACGACTCCATTCGTCGCCGCTCAGCCGCTTTGTTTACGGTCGGCTTCAGTGGTCCCCTCTTACACATTAGCATTGCCATCGGAGCATCACATCTTGACAATCCACGATACACTTCACGAATCGCCTTCTAATATCGCTCTTGCATTAACCAATAACAATATAACGCCTAGTATAGTGATGTTTATTTACTGATGTAAAGAAGAAAAAGAAAACATTAACGACCACTCGCAGGCTCTACGACATCACCACATCTGCATTATATATAAATAAAAATGGATATAATTACGTATACGAATTATGGGAATGTATAAAATTTAAGGCTGCAGTACCATTTGGTTCAAATGGGACCGCACTCTGCCACTAATTCTCTCTCAAGGGACCCACACAGAAGAATAATTGTTTTAATAATAATAGTTTACACAAATAGGTAAGCAGAAGTTTAAAATTTAAAATTGTTATAAATAAGTGAAAAATTTTCAACAGAAAATTTTTATGCCAAATGAATTATTAGACTTGAAACATGGGAGTGCGTCCTCCCGACGTCCTACACTACTCTGCGTACCCCTTTAGGGATAATAGGCGTGAGTTTATATTTTATGTTACAAATTAAGAGACAAATTTTTAGAACATTTACGATTTGAAATTCCTCGTTGCGGCCCCGCGACTGCGTGAGTGATAAAATAATTTATCGTGCGTTAATCAAAATTAAGTTCGATTTTGAGAGTGAGTTTTTACTTTAATCGGTCGTAAAGGTCTTCGAGACATGTCAGCTGTTTCGCAAATTTTATTGTCTGTAAGTGTCAAGAGAGTTATTTACGTTGTGCAGTTTCGTTTACAAAAATGTTTCCTGAGAATAAAAAAAGCCCGTTTTCCTCACTCCACTCTCGTTCGCAAAGTTGCGACATGTCGCCGTCCACGGTTACGTACACACTTAAATAATTTACACGACACATACGTACATGCGACAATTATAGCGCATATCTAATGTAATTCAGTCAGATGTTTGTTTGATAATCTGAGGGGGTTCACATATTAATTAAAAGATTAATAGATAGATACTTACTATCTAGGTATAAACTGTACGATTGAGTCTGAGGGAAAAAAAATCGCCTACAATCATAAAATAATGAGTTGAAATAAGGAATGAAATGTTTTATGGCTTCCCCCCACTACCTAAGGCCTCAACTAAACCATACATGTATTTAAAAAATATTTGGTACGTTTACGTCCATGATGCAGAAGTTTTTTAGAATTTTCATGTGAATCCATTTTCCTATATTACGTGAGAACGAATGGGAGCTATTTTGAACAAATTTCATGTAGTGACAACGCATTATAAATATTAAAATAAAAGATCATTTTCGCGCTAGAAAAGCACATATATGTACGGGATAAGAAGCGACGCTGCGGGCAACGCACCGCACAATGAGTGTCTGTGTCCATATAAACCGAATATAAAAATCGTGACATATTGGGAGCCCCGCGACCACGCATATTCAGCTGATAAGCATCTGCCAAGCGAACGTCAGTCGCGGCGACGGAACTAGTTATTTGAAGTTTACCTAATGCCAAACACGTAGATGACCCAGTGGCAACTCGACGCGACGTATGTACGTAGGCATTAGACGAACTCACCAGTAACCGGATTCTAGATAAAATCGTATACAAATTTATAATTTAATAACAGTCAGTGACCCATCAAGGTTCGCGTCGCGTCCGCTGATGACTCGGTACCTAGAATCTGTAATTCACTGTGAAATATGTTAAGTCTAAACTTACCATTCTGATATCACTGACTGTAGACTTTTTTGTTGTAGCATGAAGATTAGACACACACGAACACATGAACAAAAACGGCCGGATATAAAATACATTAAAATGTATTATCGAACCTCGGTCCCTCGCGCACTAGACCAGGGAGACGATATGGCACTCGATGGGTCGGCAATTTTTATTGCACGGCTATGAGTTTATAACTAATTCGTACGCTACACTCTCCTATTATCTAAATCACCTGACAATAATAAGAAACGTGACATCACGCCTGTAATCCACGAAGAGATAGGTAGAAGAGTGTGTTACACTTACACGTTTCACCAGTCATATACTTCTTCACTATTTGAGACCACATGAATAAATTATACAAAGACAGGAAAGACCCATGTGCAGTAGTGAACAAGAAAGACATATTGATAATTGGTGTACTGTACTGCCTACCTCGTGAGGGACGTGGACTAGCGATATAATAGTAACATTGTATTCTTGTCACTAATTAGTTATTTATAGTAGGTACATGGTGAGAGCACCTTAGCCCAACCAATTTGATCTACATTGGACGACGTCGGCATGTGAAGTTCGGTTTGCGGGTCTAATGGGCGTGCAAGGACATCCGGGAATTGATAATATTGCTCGCAACACCCTCGGTGCTACGTCGCTTCTCTTAAATTTGACCTGCCCTATAAAATTCCTATAATTATTGGCAGGTGATGTAAAAATAATTTTAGAGTAGTGAAGTCCCTTAGGAGCGTCATGTCCTGAGTGTCATGACAGGATATTCCAATAGATAATATACTAATAGACAATATACCAATAGACAATATACCAATAAAGAATATACCTACCAAAGACAATATACCGATAGATCAATATACCAATAAAGAATATACCAATAGACAATATACTGATAGACCAATAGCGAATACACCAATAGCTAGTAGACCTTTAGAGCAATATACAAAAATTGCAATAGACCAATATTTCAATAGACCGACCATACTATTTCAACGGTGTTTCAACGGCGTGGACTAGTTGTAATGCTACCCTTTGGAAATAATAAACATCCTGCCATACGAAAGTGTCCATTGCTACTCCAAAATAAGAGTCATTTAAACCGGTACCTACGTTTATGTGTCGTGATTGTAAGCAGACAAAACTTGAAAAGAAAAATTTACGTATCTATTATGTATACAACGTGTAGAGTTTATTATCATATTATCAATTAGGGACCAATAATCGCATGTAAAATTGTAGATGGCAGCACTGGTTCTTTGTAATGAACAGCTCAAAAAATACGAATTCAAATGATGAAATGATTCAAATGAATACGAATGCTTTTATTCATATACGTAAGTATTTTTAGACTAATTGTAAATTTGTCGTATTGATGGTTGGGGCGAAAGCTATTTAAGCTTGAACGTAAATTTAATTGCGTTAAACAACAGAAGTTTAACCATCATGTGTAATTAATTTAATGTGTAAATACAGACCAATGTGTAATCAGATTTAAACTGTACCAAAAACGTTTACTGAAATATTGTTTTGGCGGTCAATGTGAAAATTCAAATGCGTAAGTCCACTCAGAATCGAATCTTAAACCCTCTGCGCAATGGAATGATGTTCAGTCATGAAGAGTTGGCGAACGAGAAATTGAGAAATAAAGAATTTAATATGTAAAAATATATCAGAATACCATACTTAGAACATTTAATTATTTTTATTATTAAAGCAACATGCTAAGATAAGCAAAATAGCTGATACACTATAAAAAAACTTACATATTAATACAATTAAAACATGCCTGTATTAGGAAATATTGATGCACGTGCTATAAAAACAGAAATTAAATTAAAATAACGACGATGTGTGCCAAGCGTCCAACGCTCTTAAGTCGAACAGTGCCACCTAGCAGCCAGGTGCGAGCTGAAGCATGTGTCCACGGCACACACACCACGACGGACTGGTACACGGCAAAGTTATCAGTTTTCATTTATGTTATTAATTGTACCTCATTTTACTTCATCAACTATGATCCCAGCGGCTGGTGAATACGAACAGCTGAAGATCTAGCTCAATGACGTGAGGCTCAATGATGATGAGTTCTTTGCTCAATAAGTTCATAGGAACAACCTAGAAGCTGAGGATGGAATTTTCATGACCTATATAACCAAGTCATTGATATACACGTATAACATAAATTATGGTATGCGTCTATAGAAGCGAGAACAGACTAATTTTCATTTTATATTTTTATTTATAAAGTTAAAATAAAAAACATCATTATAATTTTTATTTCAAGAGACAAGCACTTAAGTTTTATAGAACCGGTTGTTATGTTAATGCTTTTATATTTTGCAATTAATCAAGATAATAATGTAATATAACAAAAAAATACTTGTAGTTGAACATTACTAACATACATCACATATTGTATATGTAAGCACGTACGGATAGCCTCGGTGCCGTGTCAAACATTTAAATGATACAGTCACATCACAGATTTATTACGTTATATGTCGATAAAAATTCTAACGTCAAGGTCGAGGAGAAGCTCTGAGCTAGCAGCACCGTGGTGCGCGGCTGACGCGTCGAGCGCCCGGTGCCCGGCGAGGCCAACGGGAGCGAGTGATAAGACACGTAGTACTCCAATAAAGCGGGGGCACCAGTCAAAATATTGCCGAGTGTCGCCCGCGCGGCGTAGAAAAACGATCATTGTTAATTATCATTACGAAGTGCGCGCCCGTGGGTGAACGCACCGGCGTGGCACGCTTGGCCCGTCGCCAACTCTCACGGTAAACGCTCCTAATCACCGAGCTCTCGGCCAGTTAGTATGCACCTGATAGCTTATAAACGCCTGGTACTCGTTAAACAATCGAAGCGGCGCGATATCCGCGCTTGCGTCTAACGCACTGGATTCCAACAGATTGAGGTCGAACATTTCATAAATAACGCATTTGTCATTTTATAAATATCGCATCGCTGTTTTGTGTTCGACACGAGTGGTCGACGTACACCGTACTAGGCGATATTGTGAATTGAATATTACAAATCCAGAAGACTAGTTTGAAGACATGGAAAAATAAATCTTAAATATATAGGTGGATATTTTGAAGGTTGATTATATTGTATATCCATATGTGTAAGCAAACTTCATTGCATCACATCTGTAATCGTGGATATGGGCGTACTTCCTGTTCGTGTATCGGAAGGCGTGTGTGGAGCTTCTTACGAAAAAAACCATCCAAAAGTCGTTAGATTATGCAATACTTGTGACTGTGTAGTTTTGTAACCGGAGCGAGATTTACATTACGACGATAACGCGTCTGTTATCGGTTATCAACCCCGCTATCTCGCGGTGCACTGACATAGACCTTACATTTTACCTCACCTCGCCTTCCGCTTAGGGATGCAGCAATCAAACAAATAAATCAAATCCATACAAGTTATAAACATTTAATATTTTCCAGTAAATAATACGGTTTATCGTTACCTGATCTTTTCTTGTAATGTAAATTTTTATGATAAAATTTCAACGACATCTCGTTACATCTTCAACCCTATTCGGTTACACAAAAATACCAAGGAATTAGGTATTTTTATGCCGGCGAAATATCAAAGTTGTTTTAGGTATACGCCACCGGAATGTTATTGCGTACAGTCCGCGGCGCAGGGCGCACACGGGCGACCGCAGTCGCAGGCCACGAGCGTCTCTTACGCGCGGATTGGAGTGTTTATAATGGTGTACCCGACATTGATAACGTGGTGAGCAGTGGGCGCGGGTACCAGGCCACCATGGACGTCACGAAGCTGACAAAGTCTGTTAACCCATTGCCGAACATTTGACGTTCCGCCTAGCGCCGCGGCGGCGTGCGCTCACCGTTGAGTTACGTCATCTCCATATTTTTGCGATTCTCCGCATAATCGCGAAAGGAAATTGACTACAATGGCAACACGATTTATATATGAAGCTTGGAACGGATGTTTCGCATTCCAAGCTTCAAAGTTACAGGTTACGCAGCGACTTTATGAGTCATAAGGTTGGTTCCCTTGCTTTGCACCGGCATGAACCCGCGGGTTCAGTGCGTAGCTAACCACGCGTACACATTGGTCAAATTATTTTCTAAAATACTTTTATCTAACCATAATGTAGTTACCTCCGTTACTGCTTATTATGAACTACTAAAATATGAAATCAATATTGCAATTTGAAAAAATTATGCACAATAATGATTACAATGGTAGCAAAGGTCAGTGATTCATAATGATGGACGGCTTACACTGATCGGTTTGTACGAAACTCTGATACGTCTTATAAGTTTTATATTAACAAAGAAACCTTGTAGTACCTCTGAGGGAAAAAATCACAATAGACGAGAATTAATGTATTTTATTGGGTTTGTTTATAATATAGCAGCTGATTATGTAAACATCCTTTATAAAAAAAAATATTACATAAATCAATGTTTCGTTCGTATCTGTGTTATCCCGGATGCTATAAGAACATTTAGCTATACAGAGTCCTCAATCTTTTTCTCACTGCCATAACTGTTGGACACGGATTTTCTCTCAGAATGAGAGGTTGAAGCCATAGTTGCCACATGGGCCCAATGTGGTTTGGCACACTTCTTATTCCTTAGAGAACGTTCTGGAGAATTCTATGGCGTATGTATATTCCTTCGCGATATTTCCCTTTAGCGTTAAAGCAACAGCCACTTTTAAAAGCATATAATATTGTAAAAAAAACTGCAGTGATCGTTACAATTTGAACTCACGACCCCTGAGTGAGAGTCTGTTTAAGACTACTAGTCTATCACTGCTAGCTTATTCACGTCTACCAATACTCTATACGTGTTGAAAAAGGACTGATGCACGAATTTCGATTGTAATGTGTTCGTGTCTGTACGTACATCAGTATGTTGAACTTTCGTATATTTTACCTGCCCTTCATTTTACGAAAGACAACTTTTATAGTATTTTGTCGAAGGTATTTTTAATTCGAGTGCATCTGCCTCCATCTCAGTTTCTGTCTCAATTTTTTTGTCAGTGCAACATGTTATTTGCGCTCTATAAATCGTCTTGTATATAAATCCTATTACAAAGGAGAACGTACCGAGTTAATACATAGTTACGGTGCGCGGCGATAATGCTTTTACGTATTGGAATATTTTTTTGCGTTATTGGAGTAAACGAGTCTGCCCTGCACTTGATGACTTGGTCACAAGGGATTGCACGTGAGGACGTCCATAGCAAATCTTTAATAGAATAGCGTTATACATATACATCACCGCTGTGAACAGTGACTTGATGGCAACGACGGCGATAAATTGGTAATTATCAGCAAACGACTATTTTTTTGTGGTCGTTTTTTACTAAACTTAGTTATGCCTATATTTATAAATAGTTTTTACTCGCGACTTTGTTTATGTGGAATCATGAATTCCGACACAATCTTTGAACTTAAGGTGTAATTTAAAAAATGATTTCAGCCTATTCTTTCCTATTGATCAAACTTTCATCATACTTTATTTATTCGCAACTATATTGTTTTTTTTCGTTTTGTTATCTAATATTGTTCATTAAAAATTCGCGTTTTTTAATGTGGTGAACACTGAACAACAAAGATCGCTTGTCAAAATTTGAATTTTCGTCAAAATTTCTTTAGCTTAAAATTTATATTCCGACGCCCTTTACCAGGACTGCATGAAAAGCCGAATGTAGCGTCAACGTACCGAAAATGATTCTATTTTGGAGATCACCGCACCCAGTAGATACTTTGACGTCTGAACGCCTCTTAGGTCGGATTTTATGGATGTACCACGAGAACGCTCAATCTAATCAAATTTCGACCTTAAGCACATAACAATAATAATAAAATACGCGTGTACGTTAAATTAAAATCGTATAAGTTACCTTTATTGTAACATTACACTCATTATATCAATAGGTTACTCTAAAAGTCTACATGTTCGAAAATAACCATTTTGTTCATTGCAGCGATTGCAGTGTAAATCGACTATCGTTAATCAGTATAACATGGATATTATCGTTTGGCGAACTATCTTCTATTCACCTTTTAAAAATACACGAGATTACACATTATGGAATCTAAGACTCATTTCAAGAGTGATACAAAAACTTATTATTTTATAATATTTCGTCATGAAGTTACGAAGCCATACATTACGTTTTGTAAATTCTTTCCCTATAAATGCTGTTGATCGTAGTGTTTACGAAAATGAGATTTTTTTATTAATAATCATTTACATTCTTGTCGAAATAAATACAAACATACTAACTAATCTTCACAAATTAGTCGGTGAAAAGATTAATAGCGTGTGTTTATTAGTCGTCTCGTTCTGTCTAACAGCGTTTGAAGTATAAGTGAAAAGGACAAAACATTCAAATGCTAAATATCTAAGAGGGATATTCTATTTACACGTAAGAATATCATCAATCAATGGACCTTTATTTTTTTATGTAGTTAGAGATAAAAATATTTTTGGTACCACCTCAAAATATTCTGTATAATTTCCGTTTAAAACAGTCTCAAGTTTTTTTTTTACATGGAATATTAAGGCCTTAACTCAGACCGTACCGACATTCCAATAAACGTTAAGGTACGCGCTGAATCGTAACAAAACATTGTAATAAAATTAACTTATTATTTTAGCAAAATAATTTTTGGCTATATCTATGGTTGTACCTACAGCCAAAGAGTACTCGGACGAAATATCACAAAAAATGAGAAAATTAATTAAAAATGAAGTGGTTTGTTGGCTCACGCGACACGTAACTAATTAAATTTCGTGAGGAATTAATGATGCATTGGTAATTATAACTGTGAT
Organism: Jemadia suekentonmiller; assembly: GCA_018245575.1. Lineage (NCBI taxonomy): Eukaryota > Metazoa > Arthropoda > Insecta > Lepidoptera > Hesperiidae > Jemadia > Jemadia suekentonmiller. The sequence continues at coordinate 1,961 of DWDU01000723.1, read as the reverse complement.
AAGACGAGTATATATACATATCTAATTTAATTTTTATGTCCGCCTGCGCTCACTTATACTGTTTTGCGAAAAAGCTATAAGTAGACTTGAAGTTTTCCATAGAAGATAGTTTATAAACTAGGCCACTTCTTATCCTGTGGTTTGGAAATTAGGATAAAATTGTTCGACCGATATCGTTGAAAATTATATATATGTCAGTTTAAATCCTAGGACAGAGGCTACTTAGAATTTATACAAAGGTTACTAAAGTTTTTTTAAACTTTATTAGAATCTAATAAGGGATGAATGATTGTATTAGAATTATTTAGATTTAGACACAAAGGAAGCCCCTGGTTCCAACTGATTCTGTAAGTAGCACTCGATTGAACGAAAAAAAATTGTCAAAGGTAGGCCTTTTGAATGTGACTCATTACTTCACCAGCTGACAACAACACTTCCCCTTCAGCCTCTTAGTATGAACCTTCAAACATTGTGAAGGGCCGGCTGACGAATAATAAGACAGGTATCCCTTTATACAAGCCCTTCAAATTCGCTGACACCGGACTGTTACTGGGCGCCTTGAAGTATCATTTGACATGTTAATGTTCACGTAGTAACTCAATCAAAATACGTTACTAGACTGTACTAGAGTTAGTTGCTATGGCCTTTATATCACGCACGTGCGATGAAGTCTATTTAAATAAAGTTATGTGATTCGAAATTCAATGAGAACATTCGATGTTCACATTGTGTATGACTATACACGGTCTATAATCCAGACATTTTATTAATAACGCTACAAATAATACATGTAGGTACTTATCTAACTATTAAATGATAATTATATTTTATGATTAATGATAAAAACTTTATTATTAAATGTTTTGTGACTATATACATCATTTAATTATTTACTCAATGTAGTTTTCTCTTGATATCCCGACTAGTTTTTAACCAATCCTAGGGTCTTTTCAAAGTTCTCCCTGATCCCAGCCCTATGGACACAACTATTGAAATATAATGTAATGTGGAGCGAGCAAAGATCTATGCTTAATATTTTTTTGTTAAACGCCACCAGTTTAGTCTGTTAACACCTCTATGATATTTATAACTATAGATAATACTTATAGTCAGTACTACCTCGGTCCATAGATTTTACAAGCGACCGCGACTAACAAACCAATACACCTAAATGATCGTTATTCCTTACAATGGTTACAGTTTGTTGCCACCTTAATAAAAGTTCAAAAAGGCGTCAATACTATATTTAAACGTAACGCCATTCGCCGCGGTAACTCGCGTGTGCTAGATGCTCGGTACACACGACCGGCGTAGTCGGTAGACACCTCAACAGGCCATATAAAGCTGATAGGCATCACGGCCTTGAGATTTCGACAATGACCCTGTGCGAGGGTACCGCACGCGGCGCAAGTTCACGACCAACTTGGACCTGCAAAGATTCGCGCTTATTAACCATCGCACTACAAATATTTAGTGGCGGCTCGGCTTGAAGGTTGTCGTGTACTGACAGGAAGTGCGCGGCGCATGTGCGGCATGGCAACATATCTGATTAAGATCAAATAATATAGTCAAGTAATGTGTTGTATTAAGCGTAAGGAACAATCGGGTTGGCATATACAACAGTATGAAAACCCCTAAATAAATTTAGATTAAAAAACCATCAAATAAAGTTTCATAGTTATTTAAGTGCAAATGTACACTATAAGATTATTGCTATTACGGAAGGAAAAATGTTAAGGAAATCTACATATTTCAAATGTTCGTATATCGTACTTTAAAACGTGTGAAATTTGTTAACATGAAGTCAGACAGCCTGGCACCAATCGCCTCGACTCTTATCATCCTGAGAACCGTGTGAAACAGCGGGTCGGTGATTGAGTTGGTGGTCGAACATAACTTTAATATATTTATACTTACTAAACGTAACATCACGCCTGTAATCCCCGAAGAGGTAGGCAGAG
>DWDU01000722.1:0-17205 GCA_018245575.1 Jemadia suekentonmiller | reverse complement strand
ACAGAAGAATGTATAACACTCCCACGTTTCACCAATTACGTTTACGTCCCTCTATGGAATAGGCGGTGAGCCTATTGCCATGCACCGTGCACATATCAAAACTCCGAGCCACTACTAGAAAATCTAAATTAGAAAAAATTATTAGTGCTCGACCCGGGAAATGAACCTCGGACCTCCGGTTCGGCAGTCGCACTTGCAAGCAACAGGACCAACGAGGCAGTCAGTAACCTTAGATTCTTAATACTATGTACATCCCGAATCCATTACAGACGAATAGCGGCGGATTTAGGGGTTAGGAGCTTAGGAGGCGGGGGAACTGAGCGATCTCCTAGGGCTTAAGAGGCTAGAGGCGCCGGAACGCGTATCGGCGAATATCAAAAAAATCCCTAACGGCTCTTACAAACCGACAAATTTCAGCGGGTATGCTAAAAATAGTATAAAGTGTGGCGAAAGTATGATCTGAAGGAGCTCTAAAAATATGTCATATTTTATTTACTTACCATTTTACATGCAAATTATATTATTTCTTTGGGTAAACACAATCAGCTCGTTAGTGAAAGAAAATATGTAACGTATATTCTGATTTCCTAGTTCCATTGCATGTTAACTAATTGCAATTAAGTAAGTACCTACAGCAGATGTAACAGTCGTAACAGCAAATGTTCTGGTATAGGTACCTACATGTGGATGCTTACAGCACGATTACGGGAATTGTACGTCATTAAATCGGTTTTTTTTCCGGTACAACATAAAATTGTGCGTATCACTCGTTACAAGTAATCCCGCATAGCATATTTTTCACCGTCTGAAGAGATGGAGGTTGTATTTAAAAGCCGCGACGTTATTATTATGGTCTGTTGTGCGAAATGACTGTACTTTCGAGTAACACGAGTCCTGGTAAATCAATCTATTTTACCGATCACAATACGTTTCGATCCTCAAATAATAACTAAAGTTACTGAACAGTACGAAAGTATTTTTAGTCTAAATACGAAAGCAGGAGGAAGAATATGCTATGATTGTCCTACATTTAATTTCTTTTCTTTAGTAAATTGTGATTATCATAGAAAAATACATTACTCATTATATTAGCTTGCACGTAATGTATAATGATAAATACCAATATTACTTAGTTTCTGTTATTTTTAGTTTTGCCTGTCCCGTTAGTGCAGTGGTTGCAAGCGCGACTGCCGAGCGAGAGGTCTTGTTTTCCATCTCCGGTTCGACTACTATAAGATTTTTGTAATTTTAAAGTTCTAGCATTAGCTCGAAGTCTGTATTTACGGCCGGTGAATGGCTACAGACTCACGCCCTATTCCATGATGGGACGTAAACGTAAATGGTGTATCGTGGAAGTGAAGTACACTGCTATGCCTACATCTTTGTGGATTGCATGCGTGATGTTATGTATGTAGATACTAATACTTTAATGAATGTGAAAATGATATCGATTCGAATAATTTCTTAAAGACATGAAGTGTGGAACTAAGAAAAAGAGTAGAAGAAAGTCTGTCAGGGTTCTTTTTAACAAATATTATTCAATTCCCTGTGTAATTGTGGTACTAACGTGATCGAATACGAAAACGTTTGTGCGTATTTGTCATCTTCTGTAATCTTTTTTTGTGAGCTTATATACTAAGGTTGAATTGTTATCAAACATACATACGTAGAAGTAAATACACATACATAGATACGTACGTGCACAATACCCTGGCCATAGTTCAATCATTTCGTAATCTTTGATTCATCGTAATCAAAAATCCCAAATAATCAGGTAAGTAGCCCTCCCTCCTTCCAAATAAAACAAACGCCTCCGCTTAACAACATCGCACACTATTTATGCGTGCAAGATATTACAGTAATCCATTACCGAATTTTCAATTCTATAGGGATGTGCAGATTGGCGATTATGCTAACTATGCTTACATCGCTTATTTAAACCGATTTAATAATTAGTCAAGTCTAGGCAAACATTTTCTAATATTTTAAACCTGACCGCTTATTACGGAGTTCAGACTTAAAATAACTAAACAAAATCTAACTAACGATTCTTAGAATGACTGTTTTGTAATGATTACATCTCACTGTGAACCTAAATTCGCAAAATAAAAGAATTATTTAGCGAGTTCTAACCCATAATCACCGTTTTTTTACCGAATCTTTAGCACTTTTACCGATTTTAACGTCATTTACGTCAATCTTACATCGGCAGTTGGTTTATTTATTTTTTATCGCACTTTAATTACTACCAATCTAGCTAACGGTCGACCTTTCACTGGTCATATTTTTATGGATAACAAGAAACAGATTTACGGATAACCAAGTGATATAAGCTGTCATTGACAACTGAATATATTCACGATATCAGGGATATACGTATAGACTACAATATACATAAGAATTAAAATTCTTTAATATATTCTAGACAAAGACAAACTAGCCGACAACACTCGCTTTAACTACAACATGTTTTGTTGTATTTACAGGGATAACATAACACTAATCGTGTAACTTTAAAAACGAGTAGGCTGAGTTGAGTAGTACTCCGACTTTTTAACACCATCAGCCTCATGCAGTCCACTGGTGGACATAGCCCTCCCCTGTGGGGTTATATTCATAATCCTTATGCTGGGCAGGTTTGTTGGGGATCGCAGAGCACAGCTTCTCGCATCATCTATGCTGCTGCCCGTGCGCGGCCAGGGCCTTTAGCTGTCTCTAGGCAGACCGCGCCGTACTGCGATGAGCTAGCGGCGGGCATAGTCGCCTCTTACGACACCTGTATCCCGGCACGTGGTCGGGGAATGTATGCTTACTACACGTGACTCGGGTTATCACTACGCCACGTTTCATCAGTGTGTCACAATTAAGAGTTTGAAGGTGCACATACATCGCTGAAGGTGAGTGAAGGTTAACATACATCGGGAAGAAACTTAGACTCCGTGCTGCTATTGGGAATTTCAAGTTAGAAAAACCCTATAATCATTTACCCGACCCTGGAATGGAGCCCAGTACTTCTTACTCAACAGTCCCGCTTACACCCACTAGACCAACGAGTTAGTATTTATAGGGATAATAAATAAAAAGGTTGTATTTTCAATAATGAATTATTTCGTATGCTTTGTTAATTTTGTAAATGCATGATTACAGATTTATTATAATAAGAAAACTCTTTGTGAAGTAGATTTGAATATATATATTAAATATTTCCGCCACGCCCTCACAACCTTGACGCTTTTATCGTGCCACTGTAAATCACGGGTCTTCCATCAAAATGAGGAATGTCCAGGCCGTAGTCCACCAAGCGCAGGTCAGGCTTTTACCTATTTTTCTTAAACGGGAATAGACTTCACGACCACCGACTCGGCAGTCAGATTCACCGACCGCTTGACCAACGGGCCAATCAATCTGATCTGATCGCGTTCTTTCACATTTACAAAGTACTTATTGTTATCAATAATCGATAATATTCCAATGTTACTTGCGCAATAGTTAAACCGCGTTCATTTTGCTCTAGAACATTGATCTATTTTCGAGAGGTCATTTCAATTCCTCTCAAGATATCTTTGAAATCGTAATGAGTCGTAGATTAATATGTTATTGTGGCATAATTAATATAATGTGTAGTGTGAATTTTCCTCAGTCAAGCGCACATATCACCCGGAACAATTGTTTTGTTGTGGTTCCTTTAAAATATGTAGTTACACTCGACGCTACCTTACCCTACCGTTTTTTTAAATTGTTTTTCGAATAAATCGGGGATTCTCGTGGAAATGACATGATTTCCCTACTTAAAAATTAACTTAGACCTCATACAGTAGGTACTATTAAAAGATAAACTACGTAAAAATCTTTCCTGTCTAGTTTGCGTAATATGCAAACAAATATGTATAAAAAAAACCGTGAACGCCAATTTCATAAAATTTTCAACACTCTTTTGACAAAATTTTATTATCTATACATTTAGCATTGTAGCTGTAGCATTTACTACTTATTCACTGTAGCCTTTATTAATTTACTTTAGCATTTACTATTCCTTAAGCTTTGATCGTGCAGCGGCAGATGATAGGATTTCTAAGGGCCTAATGCTCCACAAACATAAATAATTGTAGGTCTAATTAGGTAAAATAATTTTTTTTAATTTTTTTAAAACTTATTGCTATCAATGACGTATTAACAGCAAACGCGGGACCGAAAAACAGCATAGTGACACATCGGTCGCGGCATGTACTGAGACTGTCCTTTTCGAGGATAATCTTTGCAGAACATTTTTTGTTTTTATTTTTTTTTCTCTCTAAGTTTAAGTACATATTTGTTTTTGTTAGGTTGATTATTTATCTTGTTTTTATATTCGTTATTTTTTCTTTTTGTAATTGTTAAATATGTGTGATGTATTTTGTGAATATACTGTATTTTAGTTCTTGAATAAATGTATTTTCATTATTCGTTTCTTATAAAAACCATTTCATATACATATTTCATTTTAGGTACTAAATTTCCAGTTTTAAAAAAAGGATGTTCAAAACAATACAAGCGGACTATGAAATTAGAGAAAGATTTTTCCTATTTACCTATTAGCTTAAATTTTTAACATTTTTTAAGTTGCTTAAATGTTCTCTTCCGAAAATGTATCGTAAAAATAATGGTAATTTATTGAAATAGAACATAAAAAGAAGAAGCTGATGTATAATCAAAAATTAAAAATGAATGTTTTCTGATTGATCAGTGGACTTCATAGAAATATATCGATCACGACTTGTCAATTTAAAACTTGCGAAGCAATTTTATGATTTAATAGATGGAGATAACGAGCCGAATGGTTTGATATAGAATAGGTAATCAGTCATCGTCACGGTCGACAATGAATTAGTATTGCGACTGGATCTCGTACTGATTGGTCAACCCGGTAGATCCGTGACGTTTATGAAACTGATGTTCCGTAAGTGCGGTTGCAGGTCCCAGTCCCATTTTTTTTCGCGTTGCTATCAGCCAGCCGTTATATTCGTAACAGAACGCGAACTTAATTAACCGAGATAGCTTAATTTATGAATGTGTGTCGCTTAGAAACAGTACAATACCTGTAGCTTGTTGAGAAATATCGCGCAAGCTTACACCTGCGACATTCATATAAAAGCGAATTAATAACAAGTTTATATTATTTTATCTATGCCGTGTCGCGCAATATGTATATATACTACAAAGGCTATCTGTCATTGTTAAATCTTAGTAACGCGACATATTTTAACGAGCTCTGACCTGCCCGGATATTTTGTAACTAATTTTACCACTTACAAATATAATATAATACCAAAACTAGTGTAGCTTTTACACTTTTATATAATCTCTTATAACAAGTACGCTGCTTAAAAAATATCGACTGAAAAACTCGTTATCCAATGACGTTTTCTTAAAATCAAAAATAAAATAAAATATTGGCTCCTAATCAGACAATATTAAGTTTTTGCGAAGTAAAAACTTCATATTGTCTGATCTTGCATGATTTTATCTAATCAGTACCTAAGTCTATTTTCTTCGATACCGTCAATAAAAAAATTTGGAAAATAGTAATGTTTAGTCGCTCTAAATTCTAAGTCTAAATTTTATTTTGTTATTTGTCTGAATAAATTTAGACGTAAAATTCTTAATAAGGTTTAAAGTTACCCATCGAACTATTATTTGATTTTTATTGTTAAAATGATGATCTTCTATTTTACTTTTACTGATATAGCATGTTTATACATAGAAAAATATTGTATGATGACTTAGTGATTTCAGAAGACATAAGTAAAACCTTATTTGTAAGTACGAACACATGTTAACTCATCTGAACCCTGAGGAAGATCATAATATGTAGGTACATATTTATAGTCAAATGCAATAACAATAACAAGTTAAATTCTATGTAAAAGGGAAAAACGGCGACTGATACTTATTGTTAAGTGACTTAAAATAATACCATCTTTTAATCTATAGGTACCTACAGACAAATAAAATTGGAGTATTTGTTTGTAATATTAAAATAACCGATTTTTACTAAATGCATAGATATGTATACACGGTACATATACCAAATATAACATTTTTTACAATTTTTGTGTCTGTCTGCCTGTTTGTTCCGGATAATCTCTGAAACAGCTGGGCCGATTTTAACGGAACTTTCGCTGGCAGATAGCTGATGTAATAAGGAGTAACTTAGGTTATTTTCATTTTAGAACTCCACGCGGACGAAGTCGCGAGGACAGCTACTTAAAAATACAAGTGTTATCGGAAAATTTGGATTTAGGTAATATTTTCTCCCAGTATTGTACGAATTTCAGTCTTTGGCAAAGTTCCGAGTACTTACACAGTATTCGTGTTTTTACAGAATATACGCAACGGTGACAAATAAAAAAACAGGTCGGCCATTCCGCTGCTTACCGCGTCTTTAAGCTAAATGAAAAAAAAAATCAGAACAGATGAATAACTACCTCATCTTTGATTAATATTAGTACCCTAATATTTAAATGATACGTACCTAAATGCTGAACTGAATTAGTCACCAAATCTTTATATAAAAGTCTGAACAAATTTCATAGTGCCACTTCGAAGCAAGTCGTCGCAATTATTACGAGCACATGACGGCATCGGCAATAAAAAGCAAACATCAAAATTCAATACGGTTTGCCAAACGCCTGTAACATTGTCTCAGTTTCCGCAACCTTACTTCACCACTTTATCAATACTGTGGTGACATAAAGCTGCAGTTTCGCAGATATACAACACTGACAGTTTGCGCTTCGTGCGGGAATTTACCTTCATTAGGATAATGTAACATCTGGCTGTTGGGAGAATCACAATACTTCAAAACTGGAGTGCCTGTATGAATAGTATGATGATTGTAGAAGAATCAGGTCAGTTCTGCAAGAACTTATATATTTGGCACTCGGTAGTCTCTGCCTACTCCGGATGTCATAATATAATGATAATACTAACATACATTAAAACTATCATTCTTAACATCCAAGCTAAGTTTCCATTTTCAATGTTATGGTAACTAAGTACTGGCTAGTCACCCAGTGCACATATTGCTGCCACAAAGCAATAATTGATAAAACAATATATGCTTTGGTCTGAAGCACGCGGTTGCCGGTCTACATGTTCAATAAGTGAGCACACCACACGGCAGCAGTGCTATATTTGTGATCAAACTACGACAAACACAAACGGTTCGTGTCGGGGCGGATTATGAACACATTCCACGACTGATGATGATGACGACGAATTGAAATTATCAATCACTTCAGTTACTAATTACACCAGCCATTATTATTAACAGTCCCACGTCCTGCAAGCCGATTTACCAGACCAGAACACAAAACTAAATGCAAATTATCAACTTATACTTGACTGGCCCGGTGGTCGCCTGCTTAGTGAACCGAACTGCCGAGCCGGGGTTCGTGAGTTGGAGGCCGAATGGGCTGAAGGACAAATATCCTTGTGATGAGCTCAAGTGTTTGTTGTGTGTAACGGTGAGGTCTAATGAGACTATATTTAACAAACTTCATTTGAAATTATACGATTCTTTTTATAATTCACGTTGCTATTATGTAAAAATGTAGCAAATACGTTACTGGAATTTGATCTGGTATCACTAACATGATTTGACCTCTGAAACAAATTATTCTTAAGCAACTGCTCTCTTACACACAATACGCAATATTAACTCGTTCTAATAGTAGAACATTGCAATAACTTCCATTCTATCCCACGTTTGAATATTATTAAACGAGATTAAATACACAACGCATTTAATAGCAATGAATGTACAAAAACTTTTGGTGACAAGGTCGATATTACTTACTTCTTAAAATCGTTTAGTTTTATGATTCACAAATTGTCTAATTTTGCAATTAATTGTAACAAAATAAATACAACATGCTGACTGTATTCGGCGAAATCCGAATTCGGTTTAGGTTAAGTACAGATATTCATTTTATCTTCAAAAAAAAGCATAATGAGGTAGATGGTAGGTATCCCTGTCGTTATAATAGAGTTCCCCTGCATTAAACTACGGCTACCAATTCTTGTACACAAATTAAAAAATAAATATCTCAAATTTTAGCTACAAAGTACTAATCGAACTCTTTCAGTTTCTTTCGCTGATACTTTGAGCTCCGCAATACTATTATTAAACTTTGTTAAGGACGTAACGTTAAAAAAAGAACTGTACTCTTATTCATTAAAATGTCATTTATTTAAAAAAAAAAGGAAAAACACAGTACATACGCGCAAGTTAGGGGTAAAGTCAGACAATCAAATTTACTCGACTATAAAAAAAATTACGCCTCAGTTGCAGAACTTGTAAATGAAAATAAATTTGGTACTCGTCCAAACTTCTCGTGTACATCGTATGTATAAAAAAAATATTTTGACTAACTTTTCTATAATAATTTAAATTTGGATTTTGATGTGTTATATAATATAAAATAACACAAAGATAACGACTTCTAAAAGAGGTGAAAATTAAGTACAAAACACAAATGACACGATACACTAAAATATATTTTCCTTTACAAAGCCTGCGATAAAAGCGTAAAGTAGGTACAAAATTCGGAGGCAAAAATTGATTAAAATCAAATCGATTCTGACTAGACCGTTAATAATTCAGGCACATGATCTTAAATGGGCGTGGCTGTATGCACTTAACGGATACATATAACGAGAACAAAAAATGATCTTTTTGATGTATGCATGTTATAAGTCAAGACGAATCAAACAAACTCTGTACATATTATGTACCTCACATCTCTAAGATCGTGTAAATAAATGACAAATATCAGGGTCAAAGCAGTCATTTTTATTCTTAGCGAGATTCTTTAGCAAAATCATTTTTTCTACAACTTGCTTAGAAGAAGTACTCGGACATAAAGCCTAGAAGAAAATTTAAATAGGTATATAGCTTATATAAAAAAACGTAACATCACGCCTGTAATTCCCGAAGAGGTAGGCAGAGGAGTGTAGAACAATCCCACGTTTCACCAGTTACGTTTAAGACCCACTATGGAATAGGTGGTGAGCCTATTGCCATGCATTGGGCACATATCCAGACTGCGAGCCACTGCTAGAAATACTATATAGCTCATAATTAACAAAAAATGATTTGCAGAAGCTGGACTATGCACCTGCACTGCGTTTTATAGGGGATCGTAATTGTAACATTTGCATATAGGGACACATGAAGAAAAAAAACATTATTATTATATAATATCAAACCAAAAGCCAAAAGAATATTGCAATATATCATGTCGTTGCTATCAATAGTTTTAAAGGGCTGGGAGAAGAAAGATGGACTGTCCTGTTTCTACGCGTTAATGGTCACCTTACACTTTTCAGTGTGAAAAGCAGTAACGTATGCGTCCACGTCAATACAGGATTGTCATGATAACAAACATTAATCCACACTAGTCTGTGAGGTACATTGAGTCAGTTCTAAAATCTATAGCTTGACTATTTGACATTTAAAATATTTATTTCGAGGTTGTTTAGTGCACGGCAACATTACCCAAACATTAACGAAACCAATGTAAAAACTAACCACACAAACAAAACGAAACCAGTCAGTACTGCAACGCGAACACTTACTAATCATTCATTTCTGGGTAATTATTTCAAGATACATTATAAAGTAAATGTCATATACATACATACAATATTGAAGGCGGGAATATACATTCGATTTTAATTATTTAGTGATAACACAGAATCTTCTAACACTATGCATATATTTAAAAGTTCTATGAATCCGATCAGATGGCCATTGCCTGTCAACTTTTGTTTCTAATAAACAAGTATGTCTACACCCATTCAGAAAGTGCAAGACTCTCGAGCCCCGCAGCCAGCGCGCTCGAGCAGTTTCCTGGCCGACAATAGCCGACATCGCCCGAATACACCAGATACCGTAGAATAATTCCCGCTAAATGTACCTCTCGTCGAGAAGCAGCTAAGTATCTTAAGCTCTTTAAATATATGAAATACTTAGGAATCGATCACTCGTCTGTCATAATATACAGGAAAGTTCAAATGTCATTGGATTTTAGAGGCACGTTTGAGGCAATCACTGTGGGCATGAATTCTAAAGTGTTTTAAAAATAAAAATTGCGATTGTTTTTCAAATTTTTGAACATATTTCACATGTTTAATCTTCTTTTCTTCTTCAGCAAACTTTTTTGTTACAATTTACATTAATCTTCAATGGTACTTATACAGTGAGTCATAATTGCATGTATGTACAGAGCAAGTGACCTCACATGAGTAAAATTTGATTACATTACTATATATGCAAATCTAATATACAATTTCATAATACTATGATCTCTATTTGTTTTTTACACATAGTAAAAAAAATCCATTATTTATAATTATACTGCCGTCCAGTAGTAGATTACAGAAAAAATGTATCAGCATTTCATAAAAGGATAATAAACATTTTTTGAAACATCTGTGATATTACTCATAAAAGTATTTGACATTAATAAGCTTGTTACCTAAGAAATCTCTACATCGATTATCACAACAACCAGTCCAGCCTATAAAAAGTCAGATTATAAGATTATAAAACATTGAAGGATGAATTTTCCAAATGTAGTCTCATTTTAAAATCAGACGACAACTTTATATGCTGCAATATAAAAACTAACTTTATTAATACTGGCCACAATACCTTTGATAGTTGTAGAAAAAAATTGCTAACACATTGATTAATTTCAAAAGTAATCGATAAATTATGATCGGAAATTATTTACAATGCATTTGATTGAACTTAAATTTAGGATTAATTTGAAATCACATTTAAGTAGTCAGTGTTACTGAATTTTCTTGTAATGTTATGGTCTCGTCAGCAACATTTTGCAGACTTAATGATTGGGTCTGTTCAGTGACATTGGTCTGTATAACTAATTGGTCATTAGACTCCTCTGTGACTGACTCATTCAATTCTACATGTTTTACCATTTCACTTTCAAAAGATTGTAGTGTTATGTCCTCTGAATTACTTTCATAAGCCATTTCATATAATTTATCATTCACTACACTCTCTATTGCTTTTACTTCAGTTTCGAATTTGGATTCATTTGTAACACTATCCTTCGTTTCTATATTGTTTTCCCTTGCAATGTCATCATCAGTAATTTCTTCGACAATGGCGTCCTTGGATATGTTATCGTCAATGTCATCATGATTAACCACCTCTAAGTCACACAAGTTAATATTTGCCATATTTATAGCTTGGATTAGACTTTCCATGGTTTTGCTATCTATTTTATCTTCTGGATTGTCTCTCACTATCTTTTCTACTCTGACAGCAGTTAATTTAGTGGGAACTTTGGGAGGTGCTTTATTGGCAGCCACTTTAGTAGTGGTTACTTTAGTTGTTGTTGATCGTCTCCCCTCAGAATTATTCAACCTGTTGGCTTCCTCTTCCTCATCCAGTCTTTTCAGTAGTTGTTCAGCTTTCTCTACAGTTTGTTTCATAGCAAATTTGTCAGCATGCTTTTTCTTTAATTTGGACTTTTTGGGCCTGTCACCCTTTCCTGGTTCGTCCGACTCATTTTTAGCCATATTATTTATTTGAGTTTGTATGCTTGCCAGACTCTGTCTTAGTTGTGCGCAGTTCGCTGTCATAGTGTCAACCTAATTAACAAAAACTCTAATAAGAGCATGGTATATTTTTAGGATAACCAAAGTTTTAAAATATGGATCAGTTGAATATTATTACAAATGACAAATTAAAAGTGAGTGACTAAATTGTTCCATATAAAGCTGCTAATTGAAATTAGATAAATTTAGAAACTTACCTTAGTATTGGATGTGAGTGGTGTATCTGTGTTGGAGGTGAGTGCTGCAGAAGTATTTGAAGGTATAGGCGCAACTTGAGGAACAGGTGCTGGTGTGGGAGCAGGCGAAAGAATAGGCACTGGAGGCCTCTCAATTTTGTTTTCTTTCAGTGTGTTTATCAAGACTGTTCGTTCAGCCTGAAACAGCCACAAAATTATATTATTTCTCCATTGCATCATGCATATAACTAAATTTTTAAATGCAAGTATTATAACATGATCTAAGATTTATAAACATTGATATATTATGCTTCCATACACCTTTGCTGTCAATGGTTTATTGGTAAATTGCTTTACATGTCACAGGTTCATATTTTTTCTCTTGTGCACATCAAAATGTCTTAAAGAACTGCACTGTTCAAAATTACAATACATTTCAATGACTGAGTCACTTTTAAATGCGCACTGACCTGTAGAGTTCTGCATAAACTCTGCATTTGTTGCAACTGGCGCGCCGTGGACGCGCCGCGCTCATCGCTGGCCTGCCGCTCGCTACACATGTCTAACAATGCCGCCTGGGATGTTTCCCAACGTTTCTTCCATGACAGAGATTCTTTTTCCAGCTTTTGAATCTTCTTTGACATCTGCAAAAGTATTAAATAATATTATTACACAGGATTTAATAATAATTAACACTTTAAAATCAGACTTCCATTTTGACCATTTTACTGTTATATATATCGTTAGTTTTTACGCAGTCTCCGCCTCGACCTCACTGCAATCAGTGGGAACTCATGAATGAGGTCTTCGTATAGGCCTAAAACTAACTGGGCTATGCCGAAAATGCACGCTTGAGTTAAGCTGGTACATATAATAAAATCAAGTACTTTATGACTCTTTAGAAGTACCAATTGACATCTGGCCTTAATATTTCAATTCAAAAAACATATCTTGGTATTTGATATAATTTAAGCAGCAGTTTTTGAATTCGTTGTCGCCACAACTCCTTAAAAAGAAAGAGTATCATAAGAGTATCTCTTACTTTACCGAATACACCTTTGTGTATTTTATGTAGGTCTTATTTTACAATGTCTTATTCTTAAAATAAATTTGCAATCCCCACCCCACATGCTCAGCTTAGGAATTATAATTAAAATCTCTACAGGGGAGCCTTGTGTCCAGAAATAAACATAGACAGGCTGATGTCAATGATTTTAAAATAAAAGCCCGTAACCATGTAGCAATGTGATGGTGTAGTGTTGATAGGATCCAGGATTATGTAACAATTTAGAATATACCTGTTCCATCTGCTCCTTAAAACCACCAAACATTTGATTGCTTTTCACCAATGCATTTTGAAACTCATCATATTTATCAGTGTAAACTGCCAATTGCCCCTTCAGAGCTGTCTCGGTACTTTGCAGCTCCAATATTTTTGCTCTATATTGAGCTAGTGTGACCTTGAGTTGTTCAGTCTCTGCTAAGATTCTCTCTTTCTCTGCTTGATGTTCCAAAGCTGCTTTCTGGAGTTTAGCATCGGAGAGCTGTGATTCTAAGGACATTTGTTTGGCCATTTTGTCAACCTATAATTAAAGCATGTATTAACACTTGTGAGGTATGAGTTTAGGTAATATATATAAGCATCAGTTACCACTTAATATAAGTTAAGTTGGTATATGGGCATAGCTATTAATTCTATGAAAAAAAAAATCTAAACTAAATAAGCCCGCCTTGATTGCCTCACTATTGGGGTGATTACAAAAGTGACTGCTGATCAAAAGGTTCAATTCTTGTGTCGGATATTATCAGGTTTTTCTAACTTGAAATTTGTAATACTAACTCAGAGTCTGAATTTGTGCCCAATGTATATAAATAGGCTCACTTCCTAATCCATGGTGAAACATTCAATGTAACTGATGAAATGTGGGAGAGTATTACAGTCTTCTGCCAACTTCTTCAGACATTACAGGTTTGATGTTACGTTTTTAAATAAAAATACCTGTTGTTCCCTTAGCTGATACTGTTGTACAACACTCTTGAACTTTTCTGTCATGTTAATGTTATCGTCCCGTAGCTTTGCATTTTTTTCATTATTTTGCTGGAGTAGAGCAGTAATCTCTGACAGTGTGTTTTGAAACTTGACCTGAGTCTCCTTGCGTCGTTCATCTTCTTCTCGGATCTTGAGAAGAGATTCTTCCTATAATAAGCAATATGTATCCTGAATTTTAGGAAATTAACAACCAATTCGGCATTACACACAAATAGCACAATAATAAAAATGAGGTAATAATCATACTCTCTGCCTATCCTATAAGGGACGGGAGTGAAGATTTGTATTTATGTACAAATGAAATTTGATTTACTTATTTAATATAGACAGGTAGATTTTAGTTAGTTTGTGTTTATATCACAAACATTGCTGAAAATTTGTACTATTTTAACCTAGCCATCGAAGATTTTTTGTTCACAACCTAGCTTAGGTTGGTTTTTTAAATTTGATTGAAGTAGCAAATACTTTTACAGCAAATACGTTTCTACAAAAACATTTCTGACCTTCCCTACCACCCAAGCCTTCCAACCAAGATATACCACTTAGATATGCCTCTTGTCACTTGCTTTCTGTAATTCATACTTTATATGTAACAATCATCTAAGAATATAAGATTTTGCCCATAATTCCTATCCTGAGCTACCAAGTAGACTGCACCATATTACAATCAACCGATACTGCACTTTGTCGCCTCCTACGACAGGGTTATAGGGTCAGAGGTGAATTATTTCTCCATCCATACACATACAGACTGAAAATGGCTCAAGAAATATTAGGGAAAACTCTAAAGTGTGCAAGTTTCTTCACCTTGTTTTCCTTCCCCATTATAGCAAGCAACCGTTCAATTTTATATTACGGCACACACATGGATAACCCACGGATGAGGAACCAAACTGTCGTAAGAGGTGTCTAAGCCGAGTGCTGGCAGATCACAGTATGATGTGGTATGCCTAGGCACAGTAATAACCCACAGCATACTATGATCAGCTGTAGGCAATATGAGAAGCTGTGCTATGAGATGCCCAACCTGCTTGCCCAGTGTGGGGATTATAAGCATAACCCCTTAGGGGATGCCTATGTCCAGCTTTAGACTGCAATAGGGTGATGATGATGATGTATGGCAATAGACTCACCACCTATTCCATAGTGGGATGTAAGTATAACTGGCGAAACATTCTCATGTTTCCCTGTATTACACTCCTCTGTGTAACTTTTTTGGGCTTTTTTTTTGACCCTTTCATCATTCCATTGCTGGACAATGAGTTTCCTCTCAGAATGAGAGGGTTAAGGCGATAGTTTGCCATGCTAGCCAAGTGCAGGTTGACATACTTCACACACCTTAGAGAATAATTTTATTTCTTTGAGACTCCAAGGTGTGCTGGTTTCCTCACGTTGTTTTCCTTCAGTTATAGGTGTTATTTTATATTAAGATGTCGGGACTAACATTAATGACAATGTTTAGATGGTTAAAGCCTGGAGAAAAAGTGAAAGAAGCTGCATTACCAATGTCTAACTAAACCTCTATAATCAGTTAAAATCACCTAAATCAAATGAAAATTCAGTTCCATTTCATGTTGGCCAAAACTGAACTTAGAGTAATTTGAAATTAGACAATATATATTTGTCAAATGATACAAAAATGTGTCTGAGATTACCTTCACAGCTTTGTTCTGCTTCTGCAGCTCCCTACAAAGATTTTCTAACTTGGATTTCACCAATACAACTTTATTATACTCCAGTTGTAACTGATCCTTTTCCTTCTCTATCAAAGCAAATCGTTTGTCTGTCTGTTTAATAATGAAGTGTAGCTTCCTATTTTCATCAGAAGTTTGTGCATACTTCTTACAGACAAGTGAAAATTTTTCATCCAGAGTTGCGACAGTGTTCAAGGACTTGAGGAATTGTTCTACATTTTTGTCCATTTTCAATCGTTCATCCCGTCTAGACTTCTTTATTGTATCATTGGCCGATGGTGCAGGGATGACCTCCTGAAATTTATATTTTATTTCTTATTTTGATTTCATATATGTACATTCTTATAAGGTTCAGTTACATCATGAAAACTAAGCAATAAGATGTAAATTTTGACACCAAAACAAAATTCTATATTTGGACTTACTATCCAAATTTGAACCATATTAAAAGCCACCATTTTGGAATATTTACCTAGTCTGCAGTTTTTATACAATATATTGAATGTTTATTGCAAAAGTTGAAATTAATAAATTAATTATAATATGATACTTATATTTAAACTTTAATTTAATGGTGATTAATTTTGTTCCAAATAATAAATCAATAAACTTTTCATAAGTTAATTTAGTCAATATCATAATTATTAATAGTAATTAAGGATATGAGGAAGAGGTTGATCAGGGTGTCAGAAGCTTCAGATACAGGTGCACATAATATGAAGACAGATGTATGTAGAAGCTAATCTGAACAACTAGAGATCTTCAGCAACTGGTGTTCTCTGTGTATACCGTAATTAACCTGGCGTGAAAATATTTATGCAAATTTAGTCAGTATTCTATGAAAATTAAAACTTGTACAATAGCGTATTTACAAATGTACATTATAAATTATATGAGTAATTTCGGCATCAGGTTGTCCTGTACCATAAAAGAACAAACCACGTGAAACTTGCTTCCGAACAGAAATATCATAAACATTTGGAATTCTGGCACGTCGCCAACAAAGGTACAGGTTAACTTTATTAACTTGTTACAGCTAATTTAAATCAATTATCATGACTGAACTATTATAATTATTATGATTATTCTGTAAATAAAGCAATTAGTTGTTAAAAAATAAAATAAAATGCATTGCGTTGTAATATAAATTGAAAGAAATAATCAGCCGACATTCGATAGTATTCTATTTATAAAACACAGGTGAATAAATAAATTCTTACGGGTTTATTTAAATTGCTCGCCGGTATAGTATCAGCAGCATTATCTTTAGGAGTTTCTTCACTGGCGGATTCCATTGTAAAACGGCTGAATTAGCCAATTTATTCCAAACAAATCGAAGGGCGAAAGTGAATATGATTGTTGAATTGAATGTCTAAAAATCTAAAAATAGTGTGGCGCTTAGCGATTATGTAATCGAGTTGCTTGAGTCGAAAACTAATCGATTAGGGTAAACTGGAAAGAAAAAAAGCTGTCATTATTCACTGTTATAATTATACAATTCGAAAATTATTTTAATAAGAATGTTTCATTGTTTAAAATAATTTTAGAAATGTTTACCATTTCCTACTTTTGAAATCTTTACGAAATTATCAGTTATTTCAAACTGCCTACTGAAAGTCAAACACTATTATTACGTGTAGGAAATATTAATATG
>DWDU01000721.1:0-17209 GCA_018245575.1 Jemadia suekentonmiller | reverse complement strand
TAACATTTAATTTTATGTAACTATATATTTTGAATTAATAGTTATGCAAACTAATACTAATCTTTATTGATTCTGACCTTTATGGATGTCGACATATTCTTAAGGTTATATCAAAGTATTATTATTGGCATATCATTACGCCAGGTTCCTAACGTGGTGAATAGATAACACCTAGCGCAAAACATCACTATTCTTGCATACCTGATATGCTTATAAATGTAGAACGTTTATATTTATCATACTCGCATCCCAAAATAAAACGTAACATCACGCCTGTAATCCCCGAAGAGGTAGGCAGAAGAATATAGAACATTCCCACGTTTCACCAGTTACGTTTACGTTCCACTATGGAATAGGTGGTGAGCCTATTGCCATACTACACCTATATTATGAATTAGACTTATTAGACATTTAAAATTACATTTCATTTTATGTAACTATATATTATTATTCTATATAGTCTTTATTGATTCTGACCTTTATGGATGTCGATATTATTAAGGTTGTATCAAAGTATTATTATTGGCATATCATTACGCCAGGTTCCTAACGTGGTGGATAGAGAACACCTAGCGCAAAGCGCTATTCTTGCATACCTGATATGCTTATACATGTAGAACGTTTATCTTTATCATACTTGCATCCTAAAAAAAAGGAACATCACGCCTGTAATCCCCGAAGAGGCAGACAGAGGAATGTAGAACATTCCAACTCGCATCCTAGTTTTGGAGAATTACTTAATTTTATCTTAATGGAAATAAACTGTCATTTTATGACATTTACAAAATTATCTGTATCAGACGGCAAAGGTACCGCGGGCGGATTGTTTGCTGAGGCTGGTACTCCCCATGGACAATCAGCGAGGGCCGGCCTCGGCGGCTCCGTGGATGAAGTTGGTGGCGCTACAGGTAAATATTTAATACTATCCAGAATTGGTTTGTAATGTATTGATAATATTGTTTCAATATTAAAACTTTATAAATATTAAAAGTTAAGTTTCGCAGACCTAAGTGCCACAAGTAAAAGTTTTTGTTTTTACTGGTAATTTGTTCGGATTTTTGCTTATTGATGATATTAAAAATTATTAAAGAATATTAATTCCAAAATATTTGATTAAAATCATTATCATGTCTTTAGTCGCCGCTGGGTATAAGCCGCCCTTAACGAGCACCAGCCCGCCCCGTCATGTTTGATTATGATTAAATAACAATTACTGCATTATTTAAACCAGGTAGTCGTTGATATTGAAATAATCTACTTCACTAGCAATAAAACTTATCTACTCAATTTGATATTTCCTCTTGGTATTTATTTATAAATTGCTATTCGTACATATTTCCTCAAACGATACGTTGAAGGTCTCCGTAACCATTGTAGTTGTATTGCAATGATAGTTTTCAATAAGAAACGGTTCGGCGATTTGAGAAAGAAATTATATAGCGATTTAGAAACAATTTTAAATATGTATTATGTTTTTAACTCTGGAAAATGTATCTCTTTTGATACGTTATGATGAAACTTAGATTTCACAATCAAGTATTTCATAGATATATTTGATAAGTGCCATATGGGATAAGTGCCGTATGTATATCAGGATTCTTTTCTCATAATAAATATTCATCACGAAGCTCTGTTTATTAGACGGGATTGAAAAAATGACGAAATAATACCAAACAGTTGGCAAAGAAAATATAATCAATAAGAAAACGATCTATATTACTGTTCAATCTCGCTCTCCATTCACCAGGTGGTCTCTTCGCCGGAGCCACTGCAGGAGGCAACGTGAAGGCCTCCGCAGGGCTGGGTGGAGGCGTCGATTCCGCGAGAGCAGCTGGAGGCGGATTTGCATCAGCTCAAGCTGGAAACAACCTTGCTACATCCGGACTGGTAGGTGATAATCGCAAAGAACTAAGGAGGAGAAGAAAGGAAGAAAAGCAAAAGAGGAAGGAATTGGAGAAGGCCTTACGTGCTCAGTTAAAAGTGCAATAAATGCAGAAGAATCATATGTGTTTGAAACTGCGTTGTCTTAAATGTTTGCTTTTATATCAATTGCTGTTACTATTACTCAACTTATTCTAATAATTGCCCTGGGGGTATATTTTTTGTGTAATACTCAAATAATACAATACTTAATAATATTTTTTTTGTATCTACTATTTATAGTCGATAAATAAATAAGGGTTGACAGTTTTGATAAAATAAAATATCTAACAATATCTCGAGAACATTTATTCATATTTTATAAAATCTATGTTAGATATTAGTGAAACTAACATCTGATTATCCCACACGTGAAGGTAAAATATTCAGATTTATATGCACATGCATGTAATATATTGGGTGCTTTTAAATATTCACTTAGACGGTATTATATTCGAATTCTGGTAAAACGTAGTGTTCTCGTTGCATGTTTGGATGCTTCAATTTACAATTAGCTAGTTGTTTAACTACATTTTAACATTAGAATGATTTGATATAGTCACCGTCTTACTATATCCGCAGCATGACATCATAATTATGTTAGCATGTAATATTAAATATATTACTACATTCATATGTTTTTACAATCATCCAAGCTAGTTTGACATTTTTTCCACCAATCAAATGCAATCATCAGGGTCATTAGTGCTTCAAAGCATGTCCTAGACTCTTTACAAATAAATGTCAATATAACTCAGTATGTTCTTATTGCAGGCTGGAGAAACGTCAGTACAAGGATCGGCAGGAGTTTTGCATACGAGTACAAATGATGTCCGACCGATCGATGTGAAACCTATTGAGAAAAATGTTGAAGCAAATTTCAATATTGACGCTGTCAACGAAGTAAAGCCTGTGGAGTTTGTGCCGTTAAACAACGCTGGCAATATTCAAGCAAAAGTAGATGTCAAAGGTGATATACAACCACCGGTTGTTGTGAAAGAAGTGAGTAAAGTATGGAGGCCGGATGATTACTATTATCGTAAATCAATTTATCCTACTTTTCATTACCAAGATATAATGAATTCCATCTTTGAAGTGAGCCCACGTAAAGGATATAGTCGTCGGCCATGGATGACGCAACAACGGAACTATAATCCTAGAATTTATAAGGTTTGTCTTGAAGTCTAGAGGTTTGTGCACCAAAGGCTTTGAGGCAGCCTGCAGTTTACGTTTTAACATTTCCATAACATTTATTTGCACTTAAATGTTTTTTAATGCCACAGTTATTACTTATTGCCTATTAAATAGGCAAGTAATTAACAACTATGTGTTAATATGTATCTGTTGACATTGTGCGTAATTCTGTGGCTTACAATGGTATTTTAATATCGGTATAATGAACAGGTGTACGTGGAGCCACAACCGCAAGTGGTAGAGAAACATATCATCCGTACTCACTACAAACCTCGCCGCCAACATTTCCGCAAAACAGCGTACATCGGCGGTTACATAGGAGGCGGCGGTGATGTATCGCCGCCCGCTGTATACAAAGTAGAACCAGCTATACAAAAGAGAATTGACGTCGGTGCCGAGGCGACTGCGAACGCTGATGCCTCAGTCGGTACTGGTGGCCTTGGGGATGGTCACGTTTACACAAAAGAGGTCACATACACCAAGAATCCTACTTTCTTCCAAGACATATTCAATGTAAGTATGGTTTTATAATATGGCCGTGTTTTTTCATAACACACTTTTAATACTCAAGTTACTTTGCTGTATCAAAATTTCTTAAATAAAATTATAGGAAAAGAACAAACATAAAGTTCGTCTTAAGATGTATAAGCAATTCATATCATATTATTAATACATATGTAGTAACAAACAATTGATAATATTTATATTAACAGTATTTATTATGTATACGAAATAAATTCTGAAAGAACGAAAAAGAAACTTATGCTTATAATTTTTTTTTTTCCCCTAAGAAACAGGAGGTAATTTTGCAACTCATTTTGCAGATCCCCATTTCAGCATTGAAAGCGGTGGGTAATTTCCTCAGTAACACGGCTGCGAACACGAATGTTTCCGTTCAGAAGTCCGCCTCGGTTCAAGCAGGTGCTTACTTCTGAATCATGAACATTATTTAATTAATCTACTGTAATTTTTGTACGAAAAAGTTAATAAATGAGGTGAAATGGTAATTAATGTACTTGTTAAATGTGTTAAGTCACTGTAATATTAACGTTTGTTTGCATTTCATTGCATTAGACTCATGTGATTAAAGTAATACACCTAAAACTTTTATGCAATGTGCTAGAATGTGCTAGAATACAGGAGGTGATATAAAGTGTAATGTTAGAGAAAATTTTATTTTAATTTTATGGTTACGATAAGACAGAAAAGCGACCTGCGGGTAACAGACAGTACCCAAGGATAATCTCAGTGCCTCCTTTGACCTCGTAATTTTGATGATATTTTTATCTTCCAGCTTTTATTATGTTTTTATTTTTTACGACATCCGCAACAAACGGACGGTCTATTGCGGTCGCCAAGATGATAAAAACATTTTGCACTATGTATGGTGCATTGAAGCGTAATGTTGAAGATACTTTCTTTTACCTAGTAATTTTATTCTAACACTCACTTCATCTTGTTTATTTTACCATCTTATCACAAAGTAGGTACTGAATGTTTACAAGCGCTTTAACAACGCGAATATTTTCAACCTTTCAAATATTTATACATTTATGCTTTTTTGGTTTATAATACATGTATTCATTTGCATCGTTACTTTTTATCTTTATACACAATGATGCTGGTGCATTATTTAGTGTTATTATCGAACTTTTGCTTCCTAATTTCTTTATTTGGATAGGTTTTGCTAGATTTTCTTCAGTTTTACTATGATCAACGTTTCGATATGTATGTATGTTTGATTTTAAAAATGCATTTGTATCACTTTCAGCGGAAAGCGATTCCATATCCCCGAAACATGCATCATCGGCATCATCCTCTAGCGCGCACATTTCGGTCGAGACACCGAGCGCGTCTAAACTAATCGATGATATATTCGCCGTGAGTTCATTATCCATCAGCTAACCATTTGTTCTCACCATCCTTCTAACATATTTCCTTTTAAGCTTTTTTCATTCCAAATCAACACAAAAACATTCTTAATTATTAACTGGGTAAAAACTAACCACAAATATAGTAAAACTTCAAGAAGGTTCTCAGGTACCTACTTTTTGATGACGCATGTACTAACAACCTTTAATAATTAATATTTCTTATCTCTGTTTTTTTAATATCTTGTTTACATTTGTGCTATTCGTAATTGCAATGTTGACGTATAATTAACTATTTCATTTATGCAATAACAATTACTAAACAACATTTATAATGTATATATATATTTATATTTATAACCGACTACGTTAAATTACAAGCTTGTCTTGTAAAATAATATAATATGATCAATTTGATACTCTATTTAAATACACAGTGTTAATAGCTTTGTTTAAGGTGACTTTTGTACGGCAGTTAATAGCATGATTACTTTTACTATTGTTTTCCTAATATTTATGTACATACGTTAGTAAACACATATAATAATGAGTAGGTACCTTCTCTGTTGCGTTTATTGTAAGTTCGTAAGTAACTACAATATTTTTTCTCAACATGTTCCTCATAAGGGAGAGGGGAAGTAAAAAGCAGATCCTATTTTTAGATCCTATGTAAATTCGGAACATGACAAGTTAACCGCTATAAACAGGTCAAGTCCACAAAAAATTTGCATAACCTATTTAATGTAGGACCACGGAGGGTCGTATAATCCTAAAATTTATTACGCAGATAATTTATTTATGTTTGTACGTAGTTATTACTTTGGTTGGCCTGACCGTGGTGCTACAAAATTTTTGTATTTTACAAACCAAACAGATTATTTTTATACATACTACAACTTATAAACATTAATCTTGAGATTAGCTACAATAAAATACTAGGAATGTGAACACATTGAAGTGTCTTGTTTAGTATACTTGTGGGCGAGATTGTAAGGTTATACATATCACACTATTCAAGTTATTCAGCTTCTAATGTCTATCACGATCATTAGCCACTCACGCACCGCATTTTTACCAACAATCATTAGAATTAACGACTCACGCACCGCATTTTTACCGACTTACATTAGTATTAGCCACTCACGCACCGTTCTTACCGCATGCCACCGAGTGATACTTTTACAGTATTTTAGTGGTCGATCGAAAATCGTAACACTGAAATTTACATAAATGTTCTTTTTACAAAATGAGGTTTGTAAATACATTAATATACTTACTAATAAAAAATCGATGAACCCAATGTAAATTTTAGGAGTTCAATGTCGAACGAAACATGATGCGTGTAAGTCCAGAGTAAGTAAGTATGGTGGCAGAGGTACAGTCCCACGTTCCACCAGTTAGGTTTATATGAGTACAATGTCGTGATAAAAATAGGTGTCAGTTGTTCAGTCCAAGTGAATTCTTTATCAGAAAGTTTCACCGTCTGTGAATAGAACTTATTTAAAATGGAAAGAGGTAGCATAGTTTAAAATGCTCGTCTTATATCGCTATCTCGTTCCAAAGAGAACTTCTTAAAATTAAAAGAGGTCAACTATTATATTGTCGACAATAAATACTCACTGTTAAAAAAATATTTACGCTATCTGAAGGAAATCATATGTATAGACTTATACTTAAACGCACTTAAGTAAATGTTCTACCTATGTTTACACGAACTATATTTTTCCTTACTTTATTGATATTATATAAATTTATTACATTTACTCATGTACAATGTAATTATTTAAGTAGGATCGTATGTTTACTCGTACTTGTTTGGCTAATAAATAATGAGTTTTTAGGATATAAAAGGATGAAATATGTATCACTTCATTAATTAATTTTCTATCAATTGTACTGGGTTAACACGCGAAACGTAACAAAAGGTAAGAAACGAACGCCGGAAAACACATCAGAGGTAAGGTACTTTTGCAGCAGTGAAACCCGTAAGCGTTGGAACAATTCTTTTGTTCGGAGGTTAGAAACAATTTCAAGGTAATAATACTACATATGTTTTTAAATATACATATAAGTCGCAAAATCTGACTAGGCACATCACTATCGATGACGTATTGCTGAGGTACTGATAAATCGCAGGCGAGAGCGGTAGTTATTGGTTATATGGTGGAAAGAAAAGCACATTTCTCACAAATGCCAAGTCGATGTCTGCGTGTGTACAATATTTGGTTTTATATTTTCTGTAATATTTTTATCAGTAATAAATCAAGATGCAATCACATACTGTTTTTTACGCAGATCCCGATAAACACCCTGGGTGCCGTTAACAAATTCCTGGATAACAACGTTCCAGCCCGGAAAAATGTTCAGGTAAATGTGTTATATTCTGTCCGACGTCGACATACTGACAATTTTAAATCAGAGCGACTGTATAAATTTTTACACTTGAATTTCCTGCTCATTACTTAACTACGCCAACGTTACTCATTCTTTTATTTTCACGGTGTATTTATTTCGTTTTACGATAAAATTTGCAGATTTTGCTAAAACTATTCTGAAGTGATACTTTGAGGTTCGCTGTTGAAATGTTTTGACTCAGTATATTCAGAAGCAGTGTTGTTTACAATTATCATCAACAACCGACTTTATTATTCAACTGTTGAACACTTGTCTCCTTTCAAAATGTGAAGGGGTACTATGCTCGCCAAGCTCCGGTTATACGAGCATTAGTTCGCATGATTTCACTTAATACTGGCCTGTTGGTTAAGTGTCTCTTTGGTCCTCGGTATACCCAAGTATCGAAGCCAGCACGTCTCAATCAGCAGTCGTTTGCAATAACTCGACCAACGAAGCAATCACTTGACCAACGGGGCAAGCAAAACAGTACGATAGAGCACTATACCCATATACGTTTACTTCAATACAGGTTCTTCAAGATAACGGCGAACCGACGCAAGTAAAGCTCGGCCCGCACGCAAGGCGACGAGCTAACAAGCAAATAGTAATAGTTCAAGAGGCTGTTGACAAAGTACAAACCGAAGCTTAGTTCCTGCTAGTACTTCATACATTCACGTCACAATTGTTACAGAGGAGGCTTAATATTAAGTGATATTAGTGTACAAATATTAAGTCATATTAGTGTCTCAATCACTTTGTAATGATATATTGATATCTATTACATAATTGTGTCATACAAAATGTATTGCTTAGATTTTATGGCAATAAAATTTTATTATATTTATACAAATGTCATCATACTTAACCCTACTTAACGTACTTAACCCGTTACTCGTAAAGCGCACTCTATTTACATCGTAATGGACTCGGCTTCATGACTTAAGATTAAAAACTTCCATTATGGTAAAAATGTAAACACATCAGTCCAATACCTACTAACAAGAAATTCCAGAAGATAACGTATAATAATTGGTTTCTTCTGAACCGCTCTAACAAATTACAATTAAAATTACAGGTTGCGAATATTGCCGACACATGAAACGATTTCTTACAGTTTTAAGCTCAGAAAATTTTAATTCCTGATTGTTATTTCCAATTTTAAACACCATACTATAATACAGCACGAAGGGACGTTAATTACGTAACAGAAAGCAACAGTAGGCTGAAACGTTCATGCATAGACTTAATATTAGCGTTACAATACTTTGATAGCATAGTTATAATAATAATAATAGTCATTTTCATCATCATGATCATTCTCATCATCGTAATCATTCTCATCGTCATAATCACCCTATTAGCATCATCCTCATCATAATAATCCTCATCATTATCATCCTCATCACTACAGTCATCCACATTATCATAATCATACTTATTATCATATTTATCTTCATCATTATAATCATCATAAGACTATATCAATACATTGTTGGCCATTGGCCTCCCATAATGAACAGGTTTATTGTTAATATACATTTTACGTGGCACATTACTATGGATTGGGTATAAGTTTATTGGTAATGTTGCTAATTATTTTGAACAAAATTATACAGCGTATATTACATTACTGTACCTTTCCAACATTAGAATGAAACAAGCAACTCGAAAAAGGGATAAGGTACTAATACAAAAAAAACTCAAATACTTAAAAATATAATGAAAGCTAATATTTTTAAAGCTTTGCTGCCTAATGTTCTTGTTCTAACAACAAGTGTTTATTTTCACCGAAGTCATTAAAATTTTCCAACACAAGTATACAATCGTTAGGTTGATTCGGCTTATTTTTTCGTTTGTCTTGTAATTATTTCTGACCCTCACGCTATTAGCGTCACGGATTAAAGTCATTTTGTGGCGCAAATAGCCTTTTATTTTTAAGTAGGGTAGACAAAGCATGAATGGGTGGATTATAGAAATAAGCATTTTAAATCGCCAATTAATTTTTTCGTTGGTCATTCTCGTACATCAGTGTTGGAATTTCTTATGCATTTTAACTGCGCTGTGAGATATTAAGTTACGCTGTTTGAATTTTATTATTATAGACTAATCGGCGTTAAAATAATCTTGTGTGATAAGTTGTATGTAGCTTCATATTGTATAACAAAGGTTGAATGACCATCAGGTAGACTTTAATTGCTAGCAGCAATGAAAAACTTAAAAACCATATGTAATTATAATCGAATTATCAAACATGACCCAAAAATGTAAGACAATATAAATACACTTATCTACAAACAACGTAAAATACAAACTTGCCAACAATATTTGTAGAAGATACTGAAATTTAATAAATTTTTGATTCAAATAAATCACTCCGCGGTCACGTACCAATAAATGAGCTCTAATACAGTTTCCAGAACATTCCAATACTGTTGCCGTCGTAACTTATTTTGTACGTAACTAAGTATAATGCTTATGAGCTATTATTATAACTAAAACTCCATACATTACGCTTTGCAAAGTATGTATTACGAAATGAACTTTTAGTAGACTGCTGCTGGTAACCTATTATTTATGTACCAACTTTAGTTATTAAACATCAAAAGCGTGCGAAGTTGCGTTTAAGAAAGAACTTGATAAATCGCTATGCGAGCCCGTGAACAAACTTGTTTCTAAGATAGTGAATTGGATAATGTAGTATTTGAATGACCTCTATTAATATTTAGTTTTGGAGAAAGAATTGGATAGATACATACAATCAGTTGCCACTGAATACAAATTCTGACATTAATGTTAAAGCGTTGACAATTAAACCATATGGATTTGGGCCATTTTATGTGGCAATATATGAATCTGTACCTAATAACAACTAGTACTCTCATTACCTACTTACAATACATTTCCCGACTCCGTGCCGGATTACAGGGTGCCGTAAGAGACGATTAAACCTGGCGCTAGTGGATCGTCGTATGGTGCGGTCTGCCTTCTTCTTCTTTTTCTTCGTCGTGATCTGACCATCTCTTAGGACATCGGCCTCTGGGTCTTTTCCCCTCCATAGACATAGAGTCTAGTCTGCCTAGACATAGCTTAATACCCTGGCCTCCTATAGGCAGGATTAAGGGCAGAAACCCTCAAGGAAGGCCTCTTTCTAGTCGTGGACTGCAACACGCGCATGACGACGACGGATACTTACAAGTCTTATTTAAAAGTTACTGTTTATTTTAGGGCTACAAAATACAATAAATACGTAACTAGGCAGTAACATTAAAAAGCTAGGGAGTAAATAAAATTCCGAATCGAACCATACAAACGACAAAATCTATAGCCCACATTCACATTCATTGTAACCCCAATACTTAACCGTGACGTCACTAGTATTCCAGTACTGTTAATGCTACTAACACTCACTACTCGCTACTAGCTGTCTATAAAACCAGTTTCATAGTGAAATAGACGGTAGTTTATATCCAAACAGAACGCTCTGCTTCGTCATGCATGTGCTAATTAAATGAATCTTCAGTATACGGGAAACATCTGGGTACGAAATTTGTTTATTATGAACAAGTAACTGAATAAGATTTATGACGTTACAAGTTCTTACCAGAAAATAACCGTTAAACTGCAATAATTATTTTGCATTACCACTCTTTTGTCGTTCCCCAGTTGGACACAATTCTCGTCACAGAATAAGAATCACGATTGCACACGTTACAGATGAAGAAGAAACCACGAAAAACTACGGAATTAAGTAGCACAACTATGCGGTGTTCTTATCTCGATAGAAGGCCTAGATAGTGCAACAGAAGAACAATAAACTATTAGATTACATGAAAAAACTTAAATATTAAAGTTCAAAATATATGATCATATAAATAAAATTTAAACGCAACATCACGCTTGTAACCCCCGAAGAGGTAGGCAGAGGAATGTAGAACATCACCACGTTTCACCAGTTACGTTTACGTCCCACTATGGAATAGGTGGTGAGCCTATTGCCATACACCGGGCACAAATCCATAACCTAAACAATAATTATACCATAATTTTTAAATTTATAACCTGTTAATTATTTAACAAGCTAACCCAACATAGTTCGCTGAATGTAACTCTAGTGAATGCACTTTTCATAACCACTAAAATGTTTATCTACTATCTAACCGTTAATGGCAAAATATTGGTATATTGCAACATAAATGCTAACAAATATTTGCATACCGTAAACACAGTCGATAGGTCATCGAATTCCAATGACATTCAAAACGTAGATCTACGAATGGAATTTCGCAATTGCGTAATTCTGTAATTTCACATTGGCGTATTTTTACCGGAGGTTCTATTGAAAAAATAAAAAAATATAACAACTGCAGTTTAATGCTACGACGTAACATGTGTCCAATATCAAATAAATTCAAAGATATATTTACAGTATATATTAAACTTGTATTGTGTACGACCGGCCAAGTTTAATGCTTATTGAACCAAGACAAGACAAATATTTGTCTCATTAGCACAAGAGTCTGCTTTCATCAGGATGGAAATAAAATAATATATATGAGTATTAATTTTGTATCTGTGAACGTGTTCTCTCATTTTTTTAATTACCATAACCCAGGTGCTATTTGGAATGGTATACTGTTCGAAATTCGAAAAATAACGCTCTTGTCTTAGCAGGTACAAAAGGAATGTTATTCGATTGATTCCTTCGCGTCCATTGAAGCGCGTAACGGCTGTTTGTGTGGCCACGGATCTCATCTCTTAAAAGGTTTCGTCGATTGCGGATCCCGGGAAAGGTGGCAACCGTACACTTTTTTAGGTGTCGTGTGATGTATCCGGGGGTCACTTGAAGGTCGGGGCATATGACAAACTAACACTTGAACTTTTCAGCATACTCGCGTCAAGTGTTGAACGACGATGACATGGGAAGTATGATTTCCAATAATACCAGTCAGTACATTTGACATAAAATGCAGAAATAAGTAAATTTATATTGGAGAATTACAACGACGACGACAACGTTACTTCACGCCTATAATCCCCGAAGATGTAGGCAGAGGAATGTAGAACAGTTCCACGTTTCACCAGTTACGTTTACGTCCCACTATGAAATGGGTGGTTAGCCTATTTCCACACACCGGGCACATTTCCAGACTACGAGCCACAACTCGAAAATATAAATGAGAAAAATCTAGTAGTGTACCATCCGGGATTTGAATCCAGGACCTCCCGATTGGCAGTCGCACTTGCAACCAACACGACCAAACAGGCAGTCAGATAGTTACTTACTACACATAACCTTGGAATTGAAAGGTACATTTCAAGGTTTTGAACCCTAGACCGCTAAGGTGAGAGAATAAAAATACTTACATAAATGTTCTTATATTTACATAAAGATCATTGTAAATTCTGCTCACCTCTAAAAAATTGTAAGCCTTAATAAATGTATAGTTGAAATGAATGCGAGTTTCGTTTGTTAAAAGCATTTGTGTATGGCGACTCTCAATCCGTCTTGCTTCTAGATAACCGCGCTTTAAAAAAAACTAACTTGAAACAAATTATGGCTGAAGATCAAGTAACATCCCATACAATATTTTGCCAATAATAATATGCCCGACCCGAAGATTGAACCCAGGACCTATTGGTTAACAGGCGTGCGTGCAACCAAATTCATGATGGGACGTATTACGTAACCCGTAGAATATGGGGATTTACTACACTTCTCTGGCTACATCTCCAAGGATTACAGGCGTAATGATAGTGTATTTTTTGTTATTTCATACATACTGTAGGCCGTTAATGAAAAATAAATCCATCGAAAGGTACTCAAAATTTGACATATGTACATAACTTGTATAATTAATAATAATCATTTACTCATACATATTTAACTAGGAATATTTTAACGCATCGTTTTCTATTTAAATGTTATAATTACATTAATACTAAAATCATATTACTATTATTTTTCTTTTAGTTAATATTATCTTAATAAATAATTCCTTGTCTGTCTTTAATGAACATATTTTCTTAATGTGTATACATATAAAGTAAGATATATAAATTATACCTGTAAGCTGCTTTTATAAATACACACCGTCGTTCACACTGTTTGCGAAGCATTATTATGAGAAATAAAAAGGTTCATGTCTTTCACAAAAATACACTCAAATTTGTAACACGCAAAGTGGCATATTGCACGTATTCGATTGCCATTTCAAGGATGTGGTACAAGTCACGAGCGAGACGGGTTATATATATTTTTTTTAAGTTTTGCTTGTCTTTTATAGGACCAAAGGAACACGGGCTTCAATAATCTATTTCGTTTAACAATGATGTCTTACCTAGGATCTGTTACTCAAACTTAACCTGTCGTGTTAATTTAGATACTTGTTTTGTTCTAACCACGTACCACACGTTTAAGACCTGAACAACTCAAGCAGCAGACGCTGACGTTAATCTGATAGATGATTATGAACAAAAAAACAGTATTGTTGTAATTATCTATGCCTATGAACATGTGATTGTAACTTTTCCAACAAGGACATTGGGCATATTATTTATAGAATTTTACTCGTTATGCTAGTTGGCGAACATTGACCAACAAACACGAAGCCGGCACATGA
The DNA here is from genome assembly GCA_018245575.1 of Jemadia suekentonmiller. Taxonomy (NCBI): domain Eukaryota; kingdom Metazoa; phylum Arthropoda; class Insecta; order Lepidoptera; family Hesperiidae; genus Jemadia; species Jemadia suekentonmiller. The sequence goes on along the minus strand of DWDU01000721.1, from coordinate 3,210 downwards.
ACGATAAAATAATTTGAAGCTTGTTTAACAAAGTAGTTTTAGCTATATTGATTTCCATTCAATACAAATTCATCTTGATAGTAAAATAATATTGCCTCATGTAGTTTATTTACTTACTTATTAAATCCACAGCCCAATTTATTAGTACAAATAACTCTCTGATCACTATATAACTTTCTGCATACTAATAAAGCTTATTAGCTTATTTACAATGTCTGGTATAGATAAATAAACGAGCAGTCGCTAAAACGTGTATGCGTGCGTGCGTGCGTGCGCTTGTGCGTGCATAATATGTTTAATTTATTTTCATGTGCTGTGTATGTCATAGTTCTTTTCGTCGGTACCGTGATACGAGCTCAAAATTCTAATATCAATATGTTATAGACCAAAATAAAACAATGAAAAACACTCAACAACTCGGAAAAATATTTCTGGTATTAATTAATATTTGTCACGGGTCAAATAAGTCAATAACTCAGAAAAATATCGCTCGTAATTATTCATTTATTAAATGTAATGTCAATACATTATGGTTGTATCAAGAAGTTAGTAAATGAAATGTACAAATTAGGAAAATATTCCTCCCTAATATTTTGCATGGTGGTTTTTAACACTTGTACCACTGCTCAATGGAACTTGTATCGAGACCTCTGGGAGGGTTGAGTTCCGCTCTCGTTGGTTTGCGCGCGACGATATACTGAATAATGGACTTCTCCTTTCGTACACTTGTATAGCTGGCAAAATTTGTCATAACATAGATAGATATAAGCGTACATGTTTTTACATTAAACGTACATAATCATATAATAAGCATGGATTCATTTCACCAATGACATAAAACATTAAAGTTCGCAAAGTAACCTCGCTTCATTGTATCGCATATGAATAGCATTATATGACAAAATATGTAATGGTAAAAAAATAACATAGATATATTTGTGTGTGTGTCTATTAAAATACCTTCACAATGCTAAGTACCATTTATTTGTTATCCAAAAAAAATCCGTTTTCCCACTACTTACGCAACATCACGCCTGTAATCCCCGAAGAGGTAAGCAGAGGAGCATAGTACCCTCCCACGTTTCACCGGTTACGTTTACGTCCCAATATGGAATAGGTGGTGAGCCTATTGACATACGCCGGGCACATTTCCAGACTCCGAGCCACAATTAGAAAATCTAAATTCGAAAAATTTTCAGTACTTAATAATGCTAAGCGCATTCTTTCCGTCTCATGGTCGTTTTTTACGTGCCATGTGTAGTCCAAGGTCCCACGCACGGTCATACGTCAACAGATACCTTGGGCGTATACTATAAACTAAAAGCTTACCCAGAAAGCTGTTAAATGTATAAGGGTTCGAAATGTTTTAGTACATCAACCCGCTATTACAACTGACAGTTGATATTTCGTGCAATGATATCATTTATGTTACCGTTTGTATGTTGACAGGCATCAACGTTAACATGACTGAGTGGCGTTACGTTTAAAGGTAATTTGAACTATAATAGAACTGTTACTTCACGTAACGTCAATCTTGTATTGCCACGAAGCGGTAGCCAGAGGAGTGTAGTACACTCCAACGTTATACCAGTTACGTTTACGTATTTTTTTTTACTACGTTTACTTCTTTACGTTTACGTTTCTTTACGTATTTCTTTACGTTTACTAACTTATTACGTTTACGTCCCACTATGGAATAATGGTTGACCGGTATACTCGTAGAATGCCACTAGTCATTAAGTCCGCCTTTTGTAAAATCTAACTAGTTTTAGGCACATAAATAAAAAATAAAAAAAATTGCCGCATGTAAGTTGTCACAGAATATTTTTTACTATTTAGTACCCAATGTCTATCTCATAATTGGCAATATATTTAAGAGAAAAACCGAGGCTATCACAGATAATTTAAAAATAGTGTTCAGCGTGTGTGGGTGCGCGTGATGATTGAATCATGTCAATATTGAACGTTGTCATTGATTACAGTGGCTATACACGCATCGCTGTCGATGCGACATATTGTGCACGCCTCACTCCGCGTGACCCGGTCAAGCACGCACTCCGCCCTCCTCCCTCGCGGACCAAACAGCAGCGCGGCGGACGCGACACGTCCGGCGGCCGCCAAACATCAATTTTACAACCCCAACAACATCTTTACATTCACGATACAGATATTTCCGGTACGAAATGCCTTATTACACGTTGAGAGACGTTAACAAATACGCGAATTTGAGAATATTTGCCCGTCATTACGCACTTTCACTCCAACTGACATGAAAGCAACGTCAACAAAGACACCTTGGAAATGTTTACTCCGGCAAAATTGGTATGAAAATGTTTTGTTGAATAAACTTCTGAGGAGTTCACATCTAACAATATCTCTATATTTGATTCATCTTAACGTTCGACTCTGCGTTATTTTTGTTCCGATCCATTGTTGTACTGAATATATTTCCTAAGGAAGGTATTGCCAAAAAACGGGTTCGATATTAAAAGGTCGATGTCTCTGCCCTATCACAATTTCGGCCTTAAACTAGTATCTGGTGATATACGTTTATGATTTTTGCTATACATTTGAAGAGTCCTATGCCGCAATCAATACGCAGTATAGATACATTAAATTCCTACAAAGACTTAATCCAGCGTCAACTTAATTTTCATTTTTCCTTTGTTTGTGATACTGCTGTCAAATCGCAGTACTAACAACATAGCATGCGACGTCCAGTTAAGATTATATCGTACGAGGAAGTATTTGTATGTCTTGGAAGTATTCAGGTAAAAGGGGTCATTCATCTTCCGATTTTTGAATTTAATCTCAATGTAAATACTTGTAAGTCTGTGGATGTATGTAAGTCCATATGTTTATCAACCCCACTTAAGGAAAGGTGCTTAACTAGACGTCAACACGGCAAAGCTTTTAAGCCATCGGTCATGTAGGCCTTTCCGATGAAAAGTAGCCACTTACCTCGTCAAATGCCAATCCATAGCGACCCGAGTATGTGAGGACGTCATAGTCTGCTGCACAGCGTCACAGATTATTTTATACACAGAAATACTTTTCTTGCTTGATTGTTAAAATAATTATATAATTATCATATCACATGGCATTATTATACTTTTTATTACATAATTGAAAAATACATACATACATACATACATACATATCTTCACGCCAGGTCCCTTGCGGGGTAGGCAGAGAGCACAGAGTGCCAAA
>DWDU01000720.1:0-17210 GCA_018245575.1 Jemadia suekentonmiller | reverse complement strand
GTAATTTTAATTTTAATAAACGTTTATTCACCAGTAATCTTTTTAAAAACCTTCTTCTGCGGTCGACAACCATAATTAGTCTATGTCTTTTATAGCGAGAAGCTGACTGACTACACTTACATTTAGTCTGCTTATGAACTATTATTTCCGGCCATATTAATATCTGTCAGAAATCAATCTGCTAGGACCGTAACAGATTTTTCTTTTTATTTCTACTTAGTCCTGTAGCCTATAAGTGTGAAAGATTTGTTTGTATCTATGTTACTGTATATGCATTCTGCAGAAAAGTCTACACAGATGCAGTAAATTTTCATATTTTTATTATCATATCTTCATGCCAGGTTTCTAATGGAGTAGGTAGAAAGCACTGATTACCATATATCTCAATCCTTTCAGATCTATTCATCTTCTACATTCTTACTCTTCATAATTCACACAGTACCTATTTATATCCTAGTTATATTAAGTTTTATATTGATTCTGAATTCCGACATGATATATAACTAAAGTATTTTTTCGGCTGGAAATCAATTTTACTAAGCGGCCCCCAAATATTGACAATTACACTCAATATTATTAAAATGTGACACGAACAAGCTATCGCGGAATCACTGAATCAGCTGATATGTCCCCCGATACTGGTGTACGTTGGCTATCACTGTTCAAACATCCCTTTAACGCAGATACGCTTAGCTGGCCAGCCTTTATCGTTGCACACGTTTTTATACTATATTTATTTTAACTGTGCAGATACAATGCATACTTTAGAAGTTATAGAGGCCATAACTTTAGCCCCATAGGCAGACACACACATATGTACATACATGGAAGAGCTCCAGTTAAATTAAAGAAGTTTGAATCAAGTTCTGCTTGTGGCATGACAACTACTTCAAAGACAATAATTATTTATAAGGAAGTACCTATACATACATTGATATGTAGAATAATAGTTATCAATTCTCGTTTTCATCGCACAAATCCGCATTCAGTAAATAGGCAGCAGCTAGCACGGGCAGTCACCGGAAATAGATATCTATATAATTATTTACATATAAATAACGTTCTCATCAGTTAGAATTGTATGCCGGACTAACAATACGTACTCAATTATTTACCCATCGAATCCCTCCTGTTGGCAGCAGACGTCGTTATGCGTCGTGAAGGCTGTTTGAACAGCGGTCCCTAAACCCATACCGTGTCTAGAACAATCGGACCGCAACTCGTAAATATTTTCACTACGACCCATTTAACTAATACAATTATATATTCCGCATACCATCATCAAAGCCTGTGCCATATCACCACGGTAATTACCTCTGTTAAAGTACTTCTCGAAATTTTTTACGGCACACGTGCACGAGATTGCAGGTTTTTGTTGATCGCGCTATTTTTTTTTATATAAAACTATTATTATTGTTTTATCATCGTGCTAAGGTCCTAACGGAGTAGACAGAGACTATTGAGTAGCAATTATGTCTATGCCTGTTTTGCAAATATATGTATGAATAAAATTTAATACCGTGCTTCAAATCTAATTTAAGGAATTTTATTGTTAAATGTTTCGTGAGTGTTACACGTGATTAATAATTAAGTCGGCTAGACTACGTATATTCGTTCGGGGTGGTCTAACTAGTTTCGGACCTATACGACGTCTGTCCTCATGAGCCCCCGACGACTGCAGCGAGGTCGCGACGGACACTGTAATTGAAAGTCGAGAAATACATACATACGTATTTTCACGCCAGGTTCCTCACGAGATAGGCAGTGAGCACCGAATACAAAATTGTCTGCTTCCATGTCTCTCTACTACCTAAAATAAGTCCTTTATTGTAGTAAATTTATTATATTAATATAGCTATGTATATTCAACCCAACCGTGAATTTCTTTGCACAGCTAAACCGATTGTTCAAAAATGTATCTGATATTATGCGAATAGAATAATGTTGAAAATTACTATTAAAATTGAAGTAAGCACTATTCTTGCCATCGACAACAGGTGTGCTACGACGATTGGCGCGGCATCAATCATATTTTACGATATACTTCATGATGAAAATGTACAGTCGTAATTCACGACAATTGGAGTTTGCTTACATAACAATCATTCGTAACTGTGCTATTGTTGAGTTTGTGCCACTGTCAAGTTTAATAGTGTTTGTAAGACGACAGAATGAGAGAAAGGTTTACTATTGGACTCGAGTGCCTCGTTGTTCGAGTGGTTTCAAACGCGGATATTGATCGAGAGGTTCTAAGTTCGATCCTTGGGTCGGTCAATATATGAATTAAGTTTTCTTGAAATTTTCAGTAGTTACTAGGTGTCTGGATAACATAACTGGTAAGTGGTGTGTGTACTAAACTTCTCTGCCTGCCTCGTCGTGGAAATTGAGGCGTTATATTATGGTACGTTAAAAGGGTTAACATAATAAAATTATAAAAGAAGTAAAAATATGAAACAAAAACATAATATCATGCCTGTAATCCCCGAAGAGGTAGGCAGAGGCGTATAATACACTCCTACGGTTCACTAGTCACGTTTCAGTCCCACTATGGAGTAGGTGGTGAGCCTATTGCCATACACCGTCACCCTAGCCACAATTAGAAAATCTAACTTAGAAAAATTCAATACTACCCGATCTGGAATTTGAATCCAGGACCAACCGATCGACAGATGCACTTGTAACCAACACGACAAACGAAGCAATCAAAGTGTAATGTTTGTTATATTTTCAACAGCTTTAGACCTCAAAACTTCGACTGTTAATTGAATTAATTATTTCAACTAGGTTTCCTGAGATCAGTAGTTTAAATCCTTAACAGATAACACTTAACTTTCAGCTGATTGACAAGTCTTTATAGATGATAAACTACGTTCAGTAAGTGAATATTTAATGAATTCTTGCTACGACCACGTCATGGAAGCAAACGACGTTATATCCTTTGACGCACAATGACGTATCCAGTCGCCGCGCGCGTCTATCATATTCAATTTTCTTCACATCGTAACTTAGCTCCACTCTCTGATATTGCTTGTATTATCTTCTGCTGAATAATAAATGAATTTTAATATTCTCTACGTAGTCTCAGTACATTTGCATCTATTCTGTTTATACATAGTATTATATAAAATTTACAAGTAAGTGAATGAGACGAATTGTAATGACTGGGAATATATAAAAACCTAAAATCATATAGGTAAAAAGTTATATGAAAATATTTATATTGTACTGATAGTAGTAAATACACACTTGCATTACAAATTAATTGGATTTCAACATTTATACGTACATTTGTATATGAAGGTTGAAGTAAGCAGTTAAACGGTATTGGAATTCAATAAATAAATATTTTATACGTGGTTATGAAAATAATTACTACCACGCTTTTCAACTGCCAGTTGTCGGTAGTTTTAATAACTTACGAGTATCGTTCCAAAATCTTGATCTGTCTTCGCTAACAGATTCTACACATGTCAGAAGAACAATAGACAAAAAAAATATATTTCTGGCAACACGTCTACCGCCTAACCGCTGTCTGTTACTAAATATAATTGATGATAATGGTCGTCTACGTGAGAAAGTTGGCAACAGTTCACTGACTGTTACATTGGGCTCACAATAATATAATATCTATGGCTTACCGCCTCTGACCAGTGCTAGTTGATACAATGGAGTAGCTTGCAGTACTGGAACCTCTACTAATCCTAGTAAAATTATTATTAAATCAAATAATTATTGTCAATAAAGTTAATAGAGATATTTATCACTTATTGTGCCAATTATTAGCGTACAAATAATGAAGATAAAAAAATACATCAGAAACTAAGTAATAATAACTAACTTACTATAAATTCATGATTAATTATGCGATATTGGAGATTGTCATTACCATCATCTTAATTATTAAGTCTTATATTATTTCAATGATTTTGCTAGACAAGCTTGTTAAATACATGTCAACTGGTAACTTAATCGTCTTTGTGGTTCAAGAAATCTCGTATTGAAAAAAAACACTTGTAACTAAAAAAGGTAAACCGCTTTATATAAATATATTCATTTCGAATTTTTATAGTTTGTTGAAAATAGTGGGAGCTATACCAAAAATATGTTTATGTATATAGATGTTTAACGTATACCGAACATAGCCTGTCATTACTTTTATTTTTAGTGCTAACTTCGTATAATTCCACGAAATCTTTCACCAATAGTACACACTCTAGTGTATAGAGACAGATAATCGTTAATATTTTTGCGTTTATAAAAAGAGGTTTATAATAAGAATCACATTGTCTAATGTTGTGCATTAATACGCGACATTACGCGACACCTCGGATGACGTGCAATGAATTGAGCCTTTTGATTTAAGACTTTACGCAACATTCGAAGATCATTAGATAGTCTGCTTAACTTTTTACTTAAATTCTCAACGTCTTACTTTCATTTCATGTTTCCAATATGCAGACCTAAAAATCTTACAGATTAAATAGGCTCGAACAGAGCCTGCATTATAGTAATCAATCGGCTGATAAATAATATATTAAATACAAATAATAAATATATGTATTTATACACTCAGAAACAGAACAAATACCTGTGCTTATCATACAAATATTTGTACTGAGTGGGAGCTCACGACCCCTTGGACGCTCGGGTCGACGGACTATCATAGTGCCATCCATGTAAAGGTTCTGGACTAGACTTGACACCTGTATATCACAATATGTGAAAATTTAGTAAAACGCAGTCGATAATTATCATTTAAATTTTATTCATAAACGGATAAAAATAGATGTTTTAGAGTCAAAACGAGTTACTATAAACTGTACTACGCAAGTATTATGTCATATTTCTAAGTGATCTTCCAATCGTTTTCAAAAAGTTACATAGGATACTATAAGAGAACATGTCTATATCGCCCAGCGGTCCTATATTACATGTTTACAGGAATATGATTATCAGTTGTAATTTACAAAGGAAATGTTCGGTCTGTTAGTCTACCTAATTCAAAATATCATCACGACAAATTACATACACTATAATTTTCTACTAATTCAGTATTCAGACCACGACAATGCGCTATATTTGAATACAGTACGGGCAGGTCTGTAGTGTGCTGGAGCAGTGATGGATGACACAACTTATGTCATTAAGTAGCAACATACAAACTATGCAATGAAGTGGATTACGGGAAACTTATCCGGGATAATCACACCACGTTAGCTACATAATATTACAGACACTGTTAGCTTTGTTATGGTTACTGCTCATAGCACAAAACGAAATTTTATGTAACCACTTGTGGTCTCTGGGAAGGCAAATGAGAATGCCGATGGATGCAGTTGTCGGGAGACCGAGTCTCACCTATTTTAACAGAATACGATAGACAATAGCGGAAGAGAGCAAATAGAAGTCTATAAAATAGTGTGCTCGTATGAAAAGATTGATGTGTTTCAATTTCAATAGACAAACCAAGTCGGATGTACATAGATAGATATTTTTGAAACTCGATGCTCTGTGACTACTCCGTAGAGACCTGGCGTGACGATATGATAGTGACAAAAATAGTACCTATTGTTATTTTCCCGTTTCTTTCTTTCAGCAGTATGAATGCGTTTGTTGATTTTCGTTGATGAAGAGTAACGAATCTATATATAAAAGAATTGCACCCCCGGCCACTGTACACAGAAGCAACAATACCGGTAGCGCAAATCCGATAGTTACCACCGCGAAGCACGTTTTGCGGAATGTTTAAAGAGCTCTATCGCAACCAGATTAAACTAATATAGATAAGACTATACTCATATTTTACTGACGTTGCTTTTTGGACTGACAAAATTTGTAACTCAACTATGTCATTTTCATTTATAGATTGAAAAACAAAACGTTTTTGAGGATGCAACGTAATCGGCCTTTACGATAATTTTGTGAATATGGCTTTATCAAAATGCACGAAGAACATCAAATACCGCTTAACAATCGTAGCTTTACGAACGGATCTTTCAAGTATCCACTATGGGAAGAGCGTAAAAGATAGAGCAAACACATGACCACCGCGCAGGGATATTTCGGCTCACCCCGGATAGCTCACCCCGCGGCGATTACACATTCGTCCGTAACACAAAGTGCGTTACTGTAAGATTGTGTAATTCAGTCTCGATCCCCCGCACCCTAATGCCTCTAGCGCTAATCTAAGAAGGCTTTGTAACCGCTTAATCTGAAACTGAGCCATCTTGAGGCATAAAGCTCTTGACTAAGTTAGTACCGATTACAGAGTGTATAGAAGTATACTAAGAATAATTAATATAGAAAAAGCACGTCAGGTTTCTAAGGACAAAGATATTCAGAAATTGCCACCCTCTGTCTACCCCATAAGCAACTTGGCGTAACGATATAATATTAATAATACTATGCGAGAAACAGAAGTATGCTATCCCTAACCCGCATGCCCAGCGTGGGCATGACCCCTCAGGGGAGGTCTGGGTCCAGCAGTAGACTACAGTAGGCTGCTGATGACAATGATGATAATATGACTAATCACTGCGTACCCCTATAGGAAATAGACGTGACAATATGGTAATTGTGACGTTATTATATGAAATACGTTGGCGAATTTCGATGGAACAGTTTGCAATAGGAAACAGAAAACATAAGCTTATTTCAGTGAAGTGGGATAAAAATCACTCGAAAGTAATACGAAATTCATTTTTTATTCACATTTACACTAACCAAGAAAGCTTTAATATGTAACATATATTTTTTGAAGACGGTTAAGTTCAATAGCTGTATACGAATACAGGAGATAATTATCAGCCTAACTACGAATAGGTCATTCTTTCGTAATCCTGGATTGGTATAGGAGGAGTCTGAGCGAGCGAGACTTTAGGTACATTTGAAGTAGATAAAGGAGTCTCTGTAACAACAGATACCAATGCTACAAGACACCTCTTCCTATTGACATCATGTGTTTGATAACTGAATGAGGCAAGGGTCTATTAAATTTTTACAGTTTTGCAATATTACTGTATAAAATAGACATATAGTCTATTGATGTCGCTGCTATACAGTCCAATCATTCTGGAAACTTGATCTTGAATATCAATAGGTTATCATTGCATTTCTAATGTAATAATAAAATAATAGTTAGTGGTATAATATTCAGTGAGTCAAGAGGAAATGAGAAAAATACCAATTCATTTGTATCGTAAACTAATATTACGTGTATAAAATTTCTTGAATTGTATGATAAGCTGTTATAGTCAATATTACTTTGAAATGATCGGTAACGCTTCGACGGTTGTTCAAAACTTCTGTAGGTATAACATCTCCACTTCGAATTTGAGTTTACTTCGGTTTTAATGTTTTATTCGATTTATTGTCTCGATAAAATTATATATTACTACAACCAATTTCCAGGTCGACACTCACATTAACTCAAAGCGACGTCTCCGTGAAGGTAACAATTTATTCAAATTGTATGTAAATCCATTCACACCTTCTACGTGCCGACCGTTAACTACTGTTTTTAATTACAAGGTATAAGAAAGGAAATTATTTTGTCCCTATTTCCTTCCAATAGGTGATTGCCATTCTAACTTAGAAGGAACTCAGGCGTTGGGGACGTCTGCGAGAGGTGTCGGAACATCTTTAGTTAGGTACATGCCCACACTATGAAGACAATGCTATTGGAATTCTGAGCAGAAGTGGTAGCAACATGTGACCTGCGGTGACCGTGGTAACATCACGGTCGAAATAATCTGGTGTCTTCAAAAATATTACAGTTGCAATTATTTATTTATATATACTTTATTTGTGTTATAAGATCGACAAGGTGGAATGTTCTAAATTATAACAGTGCTCTTATCCTAGCTATCATGGGCTTACGAATATAGGAAATTGAAATATACACATTTATAAAGTAGTGTGACATAACTAATTGGTAATGAGAATATCAATCATTGTAACATGAAATTTGGATATGTCAGTTAAGATAGATGTTCACCATACATACAGAAAAAACGAAACACGGCGCCTGTAATCCCCGAGGGGAGGTAGGCAGAGGAGCGTAGTACGTACACAACCACGTTTCACCACATTCGTTCACAAAATACTTATTTATTTATTATTCAATATGCGTAAAAAGTGTTTCTTAATGCAAAACATGTTTAAATTTTCAATAAACAAATTCGAAATTAAATACATTAAAATAATATCAAAGTGAGTTAATAGTATAATAGAGTGAAAATATTATAGTTTTTATTTAAGAAGCTTACGTAGTGAATGAGATCCACACTTTATTCACTTTGAATTTTGTTACTTTTACTCAAAGTGCGGTTACTGCATCAGTATGTTAAAGAGCTATGATAAAAAACCGTCCAAAAAAGTAATTATTGTTCATAGAACTCATTCTATGTAAACTCAATAAATATTGGAGGGTAGAAGATACGTAAAAGTTTGTATCATTTAGAGATTAAAATGTTATCTTGATTGTCTTATTTATAGCCTAAGATTCCATTCTCTATCATAACATCTGTTCCGTTGCATACGCGTGTACGATTAACGTTCATTTAGCTATATAATTCAAATTGTAAATTTTGATTTTTTATTATTAAGTTGGTATTTGATTAAATAACAAGTTAGTTCCAAACATAAAAGTCCCAAGTACCTAGAGATATTCCAAATCGTCTCGGGAAGCGATAATCGTGTCAACGTTAACGCGTGACCATAAAACATTAACGCATAAATTTGCCTTAATAATATAAGACATAAATTTGCATTTTACATTTATTATTTTAAGCAAAACCTACAGTTAAATTATTCACTTGTCATGGTTATTACATAATCATTTTATATTAAAATTACCTTTCGTGAAATTTCATAACTTTATGACGTTCACACATAGGCCTGAAATCGTGAAAAATGTTCATAATACAATATATAAATCTATGACTAAACGTTGTTCTAACACTTTTATTAACGAAGCTCTAAATAAATGAGCGCAGACGAAAAGTTTTACGCGACTGAAATGCGCGTGAGATAATTGAAATTCATAAAAACATTAATGAAAGTCTACTAAAAATGCAAATCACGGAAACTAAAATACAACAAAGTTAATAAGGCAAGTAATTACGGATATTCCAAAGTAAAACAGGTAAAATAATAAAAAAAAATATAAATAAACGCGACCTAACCTGTTGATCAAGTTGAGAAGCGCAGCTACGAGTGTTTCCCGGGCAGCCGGCGCGATACTATGAACTTTCAACTTCGGCCATTGCAATGCCTATCACGGAGTACACGAACAGCGCGGTCGTTGGTACATTTACATTTTATTGTCACCAGCGAACACTTTAAGTTATGGACATGTAGTGTGGGAGCAGGGAGTGCGTGGCAGCGCGGTAAGACGCACGCGCTCGTCGCGGGTCGGCCGCCAACTGGCGCGCTGGCCGGGAACGCTCCCCACGTGGCCGCGATGCACGGCTGCCGGGCTACATGCCATGTATTCCTACAAATGCCACTCCGTCGTTTTCACTTCGCACACTATTTAAAACTAGCCCGCTGACTGACTTCGCCCGCGTCAAACAATATAAACATGATCATCGGACGGAATGCTTTTGTAATTCCATTAGGACGTCAGATTATTAAGAACTATGTATGATAGTGTGTTCTTTAATCGACTGCAATCTCTTAATAGCTTTTCAAATTTAATCTGAACGCTTTTTAAAGATGGTCGATGTAATCATTTTGCGGTACGTAATACATATGTACATATTATGAATATATGAATTATTGCGCAGACATTACCGAACTAATTTCCTTTGTTCATCAAGTATACACAAAGATAAACTTGTATATAGGAAATTAGATATTTTTTTTTAATTCAATGCTTACCTCGTTGGTCGTGTTGGTTGCTAGCGAGACTACCGATCGGGAGGTCTTGGGATCAAATCCCGCTTCACAGGCACTAATGGATTTTTCTGACTTAAATATTCTTGTATTGTCGTGAAGTCTGGAAACGTGTCGATGTATGGCAATAAATTCACCACCTATTCCATTTTAGGACGTAAACGTAGCTGGTCTAACGTGGGAGTGTATTCTTCTGCCTATCTCGTTGGGGATTACAGGCGTGACGTTACATTTTGTTACGAATAATTTCATTTAGGTCTTGTAGTATTTTAGTGACATATATTTAATCAGACGAATAAATTTCGCTATTTTTTGTTAAATTACACTGCTTTTAATTTTCAACCCTTTTCAATATCTTCTATTAATCAATGGTTTCAAATTAAAAAGAGTTATAACAGATCCGTGGAATAGGCCTACCGGGGAAACCACGTTAAAAAAAACGTGCTAAGTACACTACCTCAAAAGTGGCTTGGAAACGTGTGTATATTATGACGATTACATCTCTTCCAATTTTTTGAATCGGCATATCTCAGAAATGGTGGCTCTTAGGAAAAAAGTACATAGATATTTTTTATAGATAATTATCTAATCTACTATTTGCCCAGAATAATGTTATGATGAAACTTACTGTTTTGATAAAAATTGCGAAAAACCCGATCCGGGGCCCGTTTTAGTGACCTTTGATCCCGAGTAAATTTTTTTCCAGGTATCGGATCGATGAGGATTTCTTACATTTTAATTCATGGTAGTATTTTGAAGATTCCTACTAATTTTGAGCTGAATGTGATTTTTTGTACCTTCACTCCTATTTTTTTGTCTATTTTCACTGGACTATACTATTTTATATATGGGACACTGTTATCTGTAGGTATATACCACTAGAAGAGCCGCGCGGCTTCGCCCATGTGAACTTTGTGCCAAACCTAACGGTATAGATAGCACCATCTATTTGCCAAATATTAGACATAAAATTATCTACTTGAAATTATCTCCATGATGAAATACTTCTATTTCGTAAGGTTTCACATTATCACCCAAAAAATGCATGTAAAGTGTTTATGGATTATTTAACAATTAACATATAAAGACGTTTTTTATAGCTTAGATAAATATGTTATATGTAGATGGATATGCCCTCTCGCGGACTTTGTGTAGATCTTTTTTAGTCCTACCATTCATTAGTAGGTACATCATTTTGTCTTTATCTTTAACCGTTTAAGCAGCGCACGCGAAAAAAGAAAATTTTTAGACAATATTTTACTCCTTGGTTAACATTACCTACCTTTTTTGGCACATGTCTACGTTTTTTAGAAATAAATTACAGCGTATGTTACTTGATAATATAGTTTTTTATTAGTGGAATAATGGTTAAAATCGGTCCATTTAAGGCTATTAGTTACAACCGAACAAACAAAAAATATTTCATCTCTATGATATTAGTGTAGATATGTTTTGAAATAATTATAAAATTTGATCAAGTTGAAATAATAATTTATAACGCTTGAAAAAGAGTTTTTTGTGTCTTGAATTTGCAACAAAGTAAAACAGAAAATATGAAACGTCAAAGACAGAAATTCAAAATAGAAGAATTGTAAAATAACTGACAGTGAAACAAACATTTCAAAGCACTTAATGTCTAAGATAAATTGAAATAAAGAAAAACTGTTATAATGTTGTAAGTATAATGTAATTTTTTATTTAGAACTTTATGCTTGTTTATTTATGCAAATGCCATACGCAAAGTTTGACCCCTTAAATACGAGTCACTGACCATATAATACTAAATATGATTTTGTGGCAATGGGACTACTGCGTTGGTTATGAAGATCTCTCGAGCCATCTTTTTTACTAACTTTTATAATTGTGGTTAAAAAAGGCCGCACTCCATGCTAAGTGGAAATGCTAGTTTTGGACATGGTTAGCTGTAGAGAGGGTCACGAGTTGCGTAGTGGAGCTAGACATGGTGATATAACTTTTGTTACATTCAGGCGGCAGGACGAACCTGAAATGGAGTTTTGGGAGAAGTTGAAGCTATTTCTCGTGGTCCATTGGCGCGGGGTCGTGTGTGTCGCCGTGCCAATACTAGCTATGGGCGTGCTTCTGCCGCTTCCAGCTGAGGTGTGTGGTCGTTTTAATTGTCATGTGCTCAAGTTTGAACGAAACAGCAGTTTCTTTCGTATTAATTTTCTTGCATAGTATATATAAAATTATTGTACATTCTGAACAGCTTGCCTTACGGAAGCATAACAAAATACCCGAACTCTGTTATCAAAATATGTATCTTCAGCTTTGAAAGTATACCGAAAAATATTACAAAAGACTAATGTTATTGTGATTGGAATTATTAAAATTAAAGGCGATGTATTTTATAACTACCCCTAAATTAACAGGTTTTGATCTATACATAGAAACAATAACAGAAGGAAAAGTATTTTCGTATACCTACTCGTTTATACTTCCAGAAATTTATTTCATAAAAATGTCGTTACCAACAAATTGATTCATCATCAGCCTATTTTCGTCCACTGCTGGGTATAGCCCTCTCTAATAGCAGGTACTGAACTCGATCTTCAACTCTTCGTTTTCAACCGCAGCCAGCCACTTTACGTACTCTGTCACGTCATCTAACTGGAGGGCGGCCCACGCTACGTTTGCCAAGGTGTGCCCTCCTCTCCAGAACATCTCTATTCTGACCGATTTTTCCGCCGATGTGACTAGCCCTCTGCCAGTTCAGCCCGCTCATCTTTTGGGCTGCGTAAACATTAATCCAAATATTTTTGCAGAAGCACCAATGGTGCGCCTACACGCTGGTCGTGATGGCGCTGTTTTGGATTACTGAATGTATTCCCATAGCCGTGACGTCGTTCTTGCCCGTCATCATATTCCCGCTCACCGGCGTTCTCAGCACCTCCGACACGTGCAAATGCTACATCAATGTAAGGCCGTATAAAACTTCAAAATGTTTCCCGTTCACACCTAATGTGCTTCTTTCACATTGCCGCTCTTCATCTCTGATCACACGCGCTATTTTTGAAGAATTCCCGATCAACCATATTTGGTCAAGCCAGATGGTCAAAATTCTTCTATTGTAACAAAATTAAATACAGAAACATTTAGCTCCAATATTAAGATCATTTTGTATATTAACATATTCCTAATTCTTAATTTTATCATTATCTTCATCCCAATAGCGATTATTGTCTTCTTTAAAATCTTTAGATTTCCGTCAATTTATTTTAAAGGTATTATTTTATATAGTATAAATTGTTGTTTTGTCGCCATGTTGGTAAAATTTAAATAAAATCTAGTACTTTTACAATTCCAGGACACCCTGTTGATGTTTATAGGGAGCTTGATACTGGCGTACGCGGTGGAGCAGTCCGGCCTGCACATACGCTTAGCTTACTTAGCTATTCGTGTGATTGGATATTCTCATTATAAGTAAGTTTGTCCAAATTTACTCTTTCGAAGATAAATTCACTGACGGCGTCTTGCTCGTTGTTGGTTTGTAAACATAATAAATTATTATTGCATTGTAATTCAGTACACAATTCAGTAGTAGGATATTTCGGAATAAGCTAAAGTAGGAATTCATTATAGTAAAACTTCAATAAACGGGAGATTTTGTGGTTATTTACTAACCAGATATATTTTACGTGACGTAACTTCCTTCACACGACCAGATTGCTGCTGGCAATGTCCATAGTGACCACGTTCGTGTCTCTGTGGATAACGAACACCGCCGCCACGACGATGATGGTGCCCATCAACTTTGCCCTTTTGACCGTTTTTGAACAGGTAACGTAACATCACGTTAGTAATCCCCGAAGAGATAGACAGAATAGTACACTCCCACATTTTACCAGCTGTTTTCGTCCCGCTATAGAATAGTTGGTGAGCCTATAGAAAATCTAAATTAAAAAAATTCAATAGTGCTTGATACGGGATTTGAAGCCAGGACCTCCCGATAGTCAGTAGTGCTTGGAATCAACACGATCAATGAGGCAGTCATTTAAACAGGTAATTGAATAAGATAAGGTTGTTGCATGACACAACGGTGCAAGAAGCACATCATGAATGTAAGGATAATTTCGCAGTTAATGCTTTCTGCCTACCCTGTAAGAGACCTCTGCGACTTATATAGTTAAATATTAAGCTTATGGTCACTACATTTGTAAAGACAATAGTGTATAATACTGAGTGTTAGAATGTTTGTAAATAACGCATACCTAACGTTTCAGCACAAATTGTTGAAAATCTATGAGATTGGCAGCGACGGTGAGAAGGTAGCGTCCGATATTACGGTGTGCTATTTTTGCTCAGCCACCTTTTCCGCAACTATTGGTGAGTTACAATACACTACTAAAGAACATTTAGTCCACTGTAATACTGGTTTATTAAAAAAACACGTTAACAGAGCCTGTAAAAGCTAACAACGTCTTGGCAGCTGTTCGGGTGGTAACACATGCCCATAGGCGACCGTGACCATTTAGCAAAAGATGACTCGTTTGGCTACTTGTCACGCAGGGCATACATCACATCACCATCCACTAATCAACATAGGTATCCCCTGAGGAGTTTGTGCCCACGTCCCCTAAACTAAACATGCGAGTTGGAGCTTGCAAAGTGCAGCTTCTTGCACCGACTACGCTGCTGCCAGTCGGCGACTAAGATATTTAGATCAGCCGGTCGACAGAGCATTCTACATTCTGGTTGCTATATGTTTACATATGCCTGTATTTTATTATTACTAAGTACTAGAACAGGTTGACAAAATATGTACTTTATTTCAGTACGTATATACCATTACCTGTTTCCAGGTGGCATCGGCACTTTAGTTGGTACTGCAACAAATTTAGCTTTTAAAGGACTATTCGTGAGGTGCGTACGTACTTGTCTCAGTTACCGGAGATATTCAATATCATTACACGTGACTTTCAGCCGCATTCCTGTCTGTGTTAAATGTTTGAGAGTATTACTTTATTGATGTTGTTTTCCTGGTTTTTGTTAGTTTAACTCGCATCTAAAATTTTGGTAGCTCCATAATGATTTTAAGGAACACCGATCCTAGTTTAGCATTTGCGCAATAACGTTCGAGGTGCTCGTTTTAGTTTAAAACGTGCACCTGCACTTGGAAATACATTAAGAACCACACTGCGAATTTATTTGAAAAAGACTGTCAAGACTTAATGTTCATGGATACTCACTTGTTAGCAAATGATGCGTAGTGTGATCCAAGTCAGGATTACAACTATAAGCTCTTACTATATTTTTTATAAAGAAAGTTTGCAAATTGATATATGAAGTAAGTAAGTATCCACTAGAATAAATGGAAAAGTTAACTACACTTGTTTCGTTAGACAAGCTCATTAAAGAATAGAACGACATGTTTATAATTCGTGTATGTGGCAGGCTGGTATGTGGGCGCTTAGCAGCCTGATGGTAGGCGACGATACATCTGTTCGACCACGCATATTTACAAATTGCCAATATGTCCTTATTATCATCAGTTCCTGTCATGATGTGTATATCTAAATAATAATAATACGTTGGAAAATTTCCGCTCACAATAATCAGATCCCGAATATACTCGTAGGCTTGAATGGAGGCTGTTTTACGGTGGCTGATAAACTACATGTATACATAAACAATACATAGTGATGTCTGCTATCAGTGTGCACAGTCAGTAACGTAAACCTTTATTTACTCCTGCCAGCACTTATCCGTCTGCGCCTGAACTACTGTCGTTCCCCAAGTACTCCATGTTCGCGTTCCCTTGCACGGTCGTCATCGAAACATTAATGTACTTGTACATGACTGTACATTTCTTTGGATTCTTGAGGTGAGTTTTTTTACTAAATTAGACTAGCTTATTCGTAATCGTTTCCGTAAGGCAATTGTTTAATTCTTTTTTCTTCGTACTGTATGCGACTAATTCTGTAGGTGATTTTGCTATAGATGATTTTAGGGAATTACATATTACTCGTAGTATCGTATGTGTTCAATAATTATATGTTAAGTATACGCAGCGAAAACAACATTGTGACATTTTGGCTTTCTTTCATCCTCAAAGAAACTGACAGATAAAATAAGTCCTTAGAAGGTACTGGTTCGGTAGCTTATTAAAACTCAAATGCTGTGAGGTGTCATTTATTTTATTTGTTAAAAAGAATTATCTCCAACTACCATGTAAGCTTAATTTCAGGAGTTGTTCAGAGACGCACAGTTTAATGATTGCGTTGTTTCAGGCCGGGCAGCAAAGCGGCCAAATCGTCAACATTGACCCCTGAGGGGATAGCTGCGGCAAAAAAAGCTGTCAATGAGGATTGGGTGAAACTTGGCAAACTGAGCTATTGGGAAGTGGTAGGAGAGATTTAAAAACTAAATTGAACTCTTTCAAATTACTAATTACCTTGCTCATTTCAGACTTTTCTTTAGACTGTATTTTTATATACTAGTTTTTTTACCATAGTGAAGTACTTTTTGGACTTTAAAAATAATGAGAGTAGAACCGTTAAAAGTCACTGTAATAATTGCATATTTTCATATAGACTGATGAGTGTAGGACACTTCTATGTTTCACCAGTTACGTTTACGTGTCAATATGGAATAGGAGGTGACCTCATTACCATACACCGGGCACAAATCCAGACCTCCAGCTACTAATACAAATTTTAATAGGAAATTCTAGCTCGAGAAATCAAATACTTATTTTTAAATATTATTTACATTTATGCACATATGAAATATGAACATCAGCTCATATTTGCATGTCTTTAACCTTCGCTTGTCATTATCTATAGTCGTATGTAAGTATAATACATAATATTCATTTTGGTCATGTTGTTTAACTATAAGTCTGACCGCATTTTGGTCACCATTTTCAACTTTGTGAGACTGTATGAAGTATGTAACAACTTCTCGTCTTACTAACGGTCCTAATTCAACAACACTAAGATACTTTATTTTGAGAACAAGATAGGTGCGACATCGTAAACGCAATTTTCATGCTACTTCATGTGGTGTGTACAGATGGTCATCATTCTGTTTGGCGGGGCCATGGTACTGTTCTTTTGTCGATCTCCTCAACTGTTCACCGGATGGGCCGACGTCATTGAAAGTTATTTCGAGAAGGAGCACCGATTGTAAGTTATTACTAAATATGTAATTATATTATACATATCGTGTAAAGGTTTTTAAAAAATATTCATAGACTGTTTATTGAATGAAAATAACGTGTTTGGATAATTACCACAAAATTTCAAAAAACACTATTAGGAAGTACTAAACATAGAGTAGTTTAAGATACTCCA
>DWDU01000719.1:0-17212 GCA_018245575.1 Jemadia suekentonmiller | reverse complement strand
CCCAGCCGTGGGACGCACTCCTATATCGTTAGTCAACAACACAGACAAGCCGTTATGAAACACAAATAATATCCAAGCGAACTAAAATAAATCACTACAAATGGAAGAGCGTCCCGACACAGTCACAAGTCATTTATCACTTTTGCATACGAAGTGCTTAAGATTATTTCCATTGAATGGAAAAATTATGTAAAAGAGGTGGAGCAGAGCAATGCAGAACTCCCCGGCAACGCTCCCCTGCGCATTAAAATGCTAAGCCTTGCTAAATAGTTGACAAGCGGTGTTTTAGATATTTCGTAGTTAACTGCTTGTATCCCTCTGTTTTTCTCGTTGAACTTAATTTATGGTACTTTATACGTGCTCTTCCAGCTGTCCGGAAACCAGAATCTACACGTGTGACAAGTGGTGAAACCTTCCGATGGCAGGGAACCTTATTTTATATCTTCTTTTACAATTTTTATTATCGAATAAAAAAGCAGGAAGCTTTACGATTGTTTGAGTTGAAACTGAACATTTGAGTTGGAATCGAGTAGTAAAGATTTCCCTCGACACCCCGCCGTAATCATTAACAAAGTTCAAGTTACGGGAACACGCGATGAAAAGTTGGCCGCTTAAATATCTGCGGGACTGACGCGTTTCGGTAATGGCGGTGGCGAGAAGCGAACATTGCGGAAATTGGCAATGATTTGTTATGATTTTACAGAAATCTGGTTTAATATTAATAATAATAGAAATCAGCTTTACAATTAATAATATCTCTATTACATAATTGTTCAGCGCAGATTTTTGAGAAAAATGTATTTCTTCCTTGTTCTTTTTAAGACTTTTACAGCTTTTGTATTATAAAGATGAAATATCGATATGAGTGAAGTTGAAATAAATAATTCGGTACAAGGCATTCGACACGAGGGCGTCGTACCTTGTTGACGCACAGTAGTTGTCTCGCCGTATTTCATTGAAGGATTCTGTTTTCAATATTAAAATAATCATTTTGTTACACAATGTAACATAAATAAAAGGCGTGAAAAGTGTGAATTTGTATATTAAACCATATTTCTTAGTTCTTTTAGATGACACACTGTCTAGGCATTGTTGGAAATTAGATTACGTTGTATAGAATAATATGTACTGTATGAACACATCGTTTAAGGTATGTAAAAAAAGATTGTACAAAATGCGTGTAATAAATAACATTAACCCTTCTTGTCAGTGATTCAACTTACTCAGTTAAGGTAACAAGAAAATATTGTCGGGATACAGGAACATAATAAACACTCCTGTCTTTGAAACTTCTAAGGCGCTACTTTCGCCGCTAAGCAATAATGATAAATTTCTCCGTTATCTATTTTTGTATACTATCTTAGAGACTCAGGGCTGGCATTCAGATCTGTCATAGTTGGAGTTTTGAATCGTTCCGTATTTGTCCTTTGAAATTATAATTGGATAATCAAGCACCAGATTGAAATCATGCGTAGGTACTTGTTTGCTGTTGAAAACATGCTCACTTTCTGTCATTTACGCATTAAAAACAAAAAGGGGTTTTGTCTAATGATAACAGATTTAGTGGGGTGTACCTAGAAGACTACCACAATCCTTAATTGGACATTTATAACTTCATCCTTAAAAACAACAAAGATATCATGTATTACAACAATTATAAAAAAAAGATTAAATTTGTATTTGGAACCCAATTCGTATTCGTGTTTTTAAGATTTCTAAAACGAGTTACCGGTCTATCTTCAACTCGCAGACAGTCGGACAGCTCAATGTTAGTGACGCGAATTAAATTAGTGAAAAGTTGGGCAGCTGGGGGTATCGCGAAATAATATTTATCAGATGAGATATAAACCTCGAGTGTTTATTAAATAAATTTAAACGAAATGTTTTAATGCCATTAAGGTCTAGTCACCTCGCAGTGTTTACGAATAGAACGGAAGTTTTTAAATTGTTTTCAGCTATCGTACTAAGACCAAGCCTTTGAAACGGAAAAGATATTTTCTCATAATCTATGTTGATAAGAATAAATTCATGAATGGTGGATCTCTAGGGTCTCTTTCCAGAAGTACTCTTTAAATTTACTCCAGTTCTTGAATGTACTTTGAGAGGAAAAATGAAATTGTTATGACAGGATTGCTTAGGACCATTTACTCTTCGTTTAGGCAACAATATTTTTAACACGATAGCGGTACTGTTGTAAGTTTTTCCCACAAAATATTTAGATGTAATCACTCGTAGCCCTTCAGGCGGAGGGTCCCGTGGAGGACGCGTGCACTTGACGAAGTGCGAAAGTTTGGATTAAATTTAGCGCGCGAAATGGATCGTCAACGTCTATAAAGTTGTGCTTCTCTCTCTCTCTCTCTCTCTCTCTGTCTGTCTCACTTGTGGTAATAACTAAAGCTTACACGGCACACAATGCTATTTATGTCCTTCATGTTGATTTATAATTCAATCTATTGGGATTTATTTTAAATAACTTTATCGTTTTACTATCGAGTTAGCTTAAATATTATTTTTCAAATAACTCCAATACCTAAAGAATATAAACCGAAAATACTAATTTTGTCCTAGTAAGCCATCATGGAACTGTGAGGATAGGAAGTTCAGTTTTACTTTATCATCATCAGCCTGTTGCAGTGCACTGCTGGACGCAGGCCTCCCCCGACTGTTGCGTTTTACTTACTTGATAATAACTGTACAGTAATACATTATAAAGTCAATCAAAAGAGATGTGTCCCAAAGTTCGGCCAAAGAGCGAACAGCAAGTTATAAGTTTTGGGTGCAAGCCTATTTGTATCAGAATACTTTGTATCAGAATGGTCATACTAGTTAATTATGAAAATTATTAGTTAGGTTGTAGGCTTTTGGGCTTCATTCAGTTGATCACGCCCGACAGTCGTCACTCGTGGGCGGCTTGAACGGACCGCTTGACATTTTACTAGCGTTTCGTTTCAAATCAGTTAAAGAGTTCTTACACTTTTCATATTTTAATGTATAACCAAGTGAAGTTAATAATACATCGTCATAGCGGGTTATTAGTGCTGAAAGAAGTAGTGTCATACCAATAGTAGCCATTAGTAATTGCGCAGATGTAAATTGGCCAGTTTTTCATTTAGCAGTTCCGCCGATCACCCATTTGCTACTGTCGACATTGCCCGGTGCTTCAAAGGGATCGTAAACATTTCAAGTTTCCCTAAAGTTGAGTAGTAATTAGGTGGGAAGTTACTTGTAACTTTTCAACAAGTAATTCTGCCGGAGAGTTCATTGTACCAGCTTAATAAAAAATGAATTAAAAGCATTAAAACATAATTAGTTTGTTATCATTGCGGTTTTAAGAAAAAATACTTGCATTTATTTTTAAAACTTGCCTGTCACAGTCCTCTGCCGTCATATTCGTAATGTACATTATATGAACACGCCAGGCGCCGTGCGGGTTGTGCAGACAGGACTGACTGTTAAATATCTCTTATAAATAGAAATAGTACTCATATAATGTGTAGGGATACGCAATATAAGAAAACATTTTAACAGGTAAAATATAAACCGTTATCTATTTAAAGATAAAGATATACACCGACAATCATTCTATAGCGACGACACAACACGTGTGCGTATATGTATGTTATAGTTATAGTTATATGTATGATACTTACCTACAATTTATAATTACATAAAGTTATTCACTTGTTAATCCCTCTATGCTAACATCATTGACGATATTCATATACATAGTGAAGTGACGGTATTGCTAGTCGAACGGTTGCAAGCGCGACTGCTGCTCGAGACGTCTTGTGTTCTACTCCGGGTTAGATGCTATAGGATATTTGTAACTTTACTTTTATAATTATGGCTATGGTGTATGACAAAAGGCTCACCGCCTATTCAATGGTAGAACGTAAACATAACTGTCTACTACACTCCACTGCCTACAATCTCGGCATAACAGGCGTTATATTACGTAAAGTATTTCTATTAATATTTGGTGTCGAATGATTAAACCCATTTTTTCAGATATATCGGGAACGGTTTTACAGAACGGAGCCGTATATCAAAAAAAATAGTTAATTTGTAAGTATGTACATAGAAGCTAGGGTTAGATAGGTAGATCTCGCAGAGCGATCGTAAAGCTTGAGATGATTAAACAGTGTTAAATTGTGTTTCGGTGCTCACAGAGCTGTCGTTGTTCTTGACGTACTTTGTTTTAAAAGACAATAAAGTTTTTAATATCGTTACTTCACAAAAGCCGCGATTAACTTAAAACGTCGTGGATTTAGGTTAGTTCAAGTAAGGGTAATGTTGAAGTACATCTTTTTAACATAGAATATTCTTGGCTGTGTGGCGGAGAGACGGACTGTCGGATGTAGATTGTAACGTACCAGTAGCGATATTCGTTATATCTTCAAATTTATCCGCTTCTAAAATAAAAACACAGGAAATACGAGGATTAAATAAAAATGGTAAACTGGATGGAAATTAAAAATAATTTCAGACGTATAAGCCTAATGGCTAATTACAAGAAAATTAAAAGTAATCCTTTAATCTCTCTCATCAGCTTCTCAAAGTTATAATGAAAAAATACAAGCGCTGATTTAATTCGTTTAAGTATTGGTTATTGTTAGCATTAAATCTGTTTTAGATATCAAATATATAATATCGAGAAGATCATAAATTACGACAATCATACGAATTTCAATAGATATCGAGATGACGTACGACTTTAGTACAAAATGATTAATCTACCAACCGGATATCATGAAACATAGAGTTAACTTCAGGACACGAAGAGATGTAGATACGACAAATGTAACAAATGACGAATTTGGAATAAAACGATTGTATGATTTATTTCGAGTCAACGCTTGTAATAAGCTCAATGTCGGAAACATTAAAATTCCTTATCAAAATCCGACGCGGTAAAGAATGTGCACCGTGGTGAGTCAGCTCGGGTAAAAGTCTCATACGATAAGCATCGGCCGTCGAATTCCTACATCCGTAGCTAAATTCTCAACTGACAAAATATTTCATTTGTGTTCACGTATATTATCGGCGACGTGTGTTTAATTATCGAGAGAAGTACAATGGAGCGCAATAGGGGTTCCAATGAAAGAAAAGAAAACCAATAACTGTCTGCATGAAATGCTTATTTCATATGAGTAGTAGCCATACTAGTCACATAGAATTACCTAAGCGTTTTTGATTGTTACGTTTATCAAATTCACTTAGAGTTATATTCTACAGTACGCCCGAGAGTCCTTCCTGTTGCAGAAAGTGTTGTAGTTGGAAATGTACTCGTGAGGATTATTCACACACAATCAGTTCCAAGCATATTTCTACTGTTACATTTCATAAAATATCAGGGCCACAGAAGACACAATCACCAGTCACAGTATTTGAAAATCCACGCCACACCGCTTCACAGCGACACGCGCTGCGATAAATCTCGAAACGCTAAATGTTAAAGTTATTCCCAAATTGCCACTTATTTCGCTTAATTAAGCAACCTCTTCATACATTATTAAATAAAGGTAGACTTTTACGATGCTTCCATATTTGCTACAAGAAAATACACCAATTAGCGCCGACTCAGCGTACGTTGCCTTTACCTTTACCTTCTCCTTGAATTTAAATCATATTAGGGATATTCGAGCTCTTCGCACACACAAATAAATGATCTGAAGTAAGAAATTGTTTAAGAAAATTCCAAATGATTACTTTACTTAAAATATAAAACAATCCAGCTCATTAGAGCTGTGAGTGGTTATATCTTCACTGCGTATTTTTTGGTAGTTTTTTAGTCAGAACTCAAACGATTTCATCCTGTAATAATAAAATAAGGTTCGATAGAGTTTGAAAAAGCCTCCGGATTATATTTATGTGCGAATTAACGTTAGTATCACGAGTTCCGCTGCAGAGCGCAGTCGTGACGTGACCTGAACCCCGAGATACGACTAGCTGTGTTCACTACCTTGCTCTAATATTTCCTTTCATTGTACTCGCTGTCTAGACTTCAAGTCGTGAGATTGAGCTAGTTAAGCTGTCTACTTATTAAATGACTTAATTTATGTAATGTAGGTACCCCGTACACAATCCACTTTGATATATCAATAAAATTGCTGCCTTTTTCCCTATTTCTCCACGTTCTCATAATTTTGTATTTACGATTGTTGATATTTTAAATTTTCTTTAATGAGATTAAAACTAATATTTTTATGATGCTAATATTCTCCTCGACCCTTATTCTTTGTATTTAAATCGCCAAAGAGCTTCGCTTAGCCGACAACTGTAAGCCAACAACGTGTTTATTGGACTACTAACAAATATTTATTTATTTATTCTTTTTGTGACACCTTACACTAAAGGGGTACAAGGGCGTACTTAATGCCTAACGGCATTATCTACCAGTCAACCCTAGAAATATGTGTATTTGTGTTTCGTTATTAAAATATATCTTACGGGGCTTAAGCTAGCGTCGCCCCTTACTTATATGGATCTTTTCTTGTCTAGGTACTACTACCACGGCATTATATTCGGACATTGACTGTTTGCCAAGCGACAGCGTCCCTGAAATGGCCACCGACTATCATACATGCAAGACAAGAGTATTACTTGTTTGCTATTATTAAAGTGAATAATTTAATGTTCACTTAAGTAGCGGTAATAAGAATATTTCACGCGACTCAGTCCGGTTAACAGTCTAAGTTAAAATGGAATTGGGACCTACCCAGCTCGAGTCAGGAGAAAGTTATTGGAGCGTGTGGAGGCAGTATGTTTAGGACCGCTCTGCGGTTGGTCCTTAGGTCTCGGCCGTTAAGAAAATAGGCCGGATAGACGAAACCTTGAAATTACATTGTGGTGAAGCCTAACATAATGTTAATACAGTTGTAAGGGCGCGGACAGATATCCCTCTCTTTTGTTACATATTTGTACCGATTATATGTTGTGGTCTGATTATACATTTTTATAAACGTAATGGCATACACGAATGAAGAGAGTGTCAAATGTGGAAGAATCGTCTCAGGTATATAAGCATAGATATGTTTGGTATTCGGTGTTTTTTGGCTATCCCGTATGGGACTGACGTAATGATATAAAAAAAATATTTTTATTATACTTCAATAATCTAATGATCATTATCGTAGCAACATATATTTTATTCTAAGTCCTAATTTTATTTGTAATAATACCTATCGACAATTAACATGGTTAGTTTCCGTCAACGACGAAGAATGCAAGCGCCTAAAGGGAGCTAGCTGTTAACAATACATTAGCATAATGTAAAAAACAGCTAGATGTAATTTCTATGTTTCTTTGAAATTAAAAAGATCTGTGCAATATCAATGAAACAAAAAAGAGTGTGTGCAAGATGAAAACGATAATCGTGTTAGTCCTGTAATTTATGAGTGAGTCGCGCCAACGGCAGAGCTCCACGTTTCGTTTCCATTGCCAATGGGTAAACGAACTTTAAACGGTTATCACGCGTAAAGGATAAATAAAATTATTTAAATGAAGAAGTATATGAATTGAAAAGCTTAAAATAAAATGTGTTACTTTAAATTTAAATAGGTAAAGTGTGGGGCATTTATGCAATATTTCTTCTTATTTCAACCGGTGTGCTTCGTTATCAAAATTTCATCTATAATGAAATTATCTTTAAAAAGTTCGTCAAAATTTTGCAGGTTTTATATGTATTTGCAATAATTAATTAAGTTATTGACTAGTTGAATACGCATTATATAACTTGCATATATAAATACTAGCTGTGCTAGTGACTTCGACTGCATCGAATTCTAAAATTTTAAAATGAAAGTCTAAGTTACTCGTTATTACATCAGCTATCTGCTAGTGAAAATTCCGTGACAATCGGTCCAGCTGTTCTAGAGATTAGCCGGAGCAAACAGACATACATAAAATTAAAAAATGTTATTTTGGTATTATGTGCTGTGTATAGTACATATATGCATTTAGTAAAATGCGATTATTTTAATATTACCAACAAATACTCCAATTCTATTTATGTATATAGATAAAATTATGTAAAAATGAAATTGTTTTCCAATTTAACCATGACCTGGGGGCACTGGATGACGAAACCTTGTGAAATTGTTGTATAAAAGCAATAATGAACAAAAACTAGTGTGAACTGAATCTGTTTCAACTAACGATAACAGAATATCAGCGACCGATACAACGTTTTCATTAGCGGTTACACTATAAAGCTTCCTTTCTATGTTCCTTTGTTTGTCTAAGAACGAAGTGTTTAGCAATAGTTATCTAGCCGTCGCTTGCTCTCGCGATACTTACCCAGATAATTCATATTATATTTTTTAGCTACAAATGGCGAAGCAAATAACACTGTTGTAAGAAGTTTTATCTGCAAATTTTATTTTTGCTTTCGAACTTTTTGATGTTTTCTCCTCTGCGGAGAAAATACGTTGTTAATATAGTAAGCAACGCAAAGGAAGACGCAGTTGTCGACTAGAACTAATATATTAATTTAACTAAACTCTTAAACGTCAGCAGCTTGATAAGTTCTCTATTGCAATTCTATTTAGTGTACATATTAATCCAACACAATAATTTATAGAACTACAAATCACGAAAACATGACATTTTGTCGATATGAAATAGAATAATATCTATAGCACTTAGGACTGGCCGTACTGGAATCCGACGAGCGATGAAATTATTATTATGACAGTGACTAATGCCAAGTCGAGATAATTATATCGTTTGTGCATGCTTTGGAACTTTTGTAACAGTGGTTTACTCATTCATTGCATTTAATCTTCATCACCATTATTGTGAACTGTTTTGCGGTCTGGTGGCAAGCGCAGGTCTCCCTGCGGAGTAATATACGACCATAGTCTGTCACACTGGGCACGCGTGGGTTGGCGACTTAATTTTATATTTCATTGTATATAGATGGGTGATTTGCTGCTTAACTAAAATCTTTTTTTACATTCATTTGAACGTAACGAACCGTAATGACCGTCGAACTGTTCGTGAATGGATGCATGTAGTCGGCTGGTAGTATACTTCACTACGCTATTCCAGTGCAAAGTGCCGGAAGTGAGACGCAGTGCCCAACCCATCCGTCAGAGCTTTTGCGCCGGACGAAAATTAACCAGTAGCCGTAACCTAAGTGGCAACATAGTAATTATCTTTACAGATTCCGTACAATCAGAACACTAGTTAGGACTATAAGCACTTTTCTTTTAGTAACAATCGTATATACTATTGTATCGTATAATCGTAATATCTCCATTCACAAATAAATCAGTTGGAGACTATTTGGAGACTGCTGCGCAAGTTTTTTATGTCAGGGTATTTCTGGACAGTTGTCCCCCTATTTCTGTTTGTTTAGTATTTGTTCTTACTATTTGACTGTTTAAATTAAATGTGTTTTTCGTGATTGGCTGAGCTTATCGATGCAAAAAAATTTATTTTCACAGTTTTCGGTATATTAAATAATTTGAAACATAACAGTGTCAGGCCAATATTTGTGTTGAATTTAACAGATGGCTGCGTCGTCGTATTGTTTGTTGACTTTGGCATAATGAAGAGTAGAAAATGAAAAGCGAACTAAAGAGGGTATATTTATCATTAGGATATGTATTTATTTGATCCAAGTTTTTTTTTTCTCAATTCCCTAACTGTTCCACTGTTGAACTCGGGTCAAATTAAGAGGGTTCAACCCACAGTCTGCCACGCTGGGCCAGCGTGGGTCGACGAATTAACACGCCTTAGAAAATATTTTTTTAAAGAACTCTAAAATATTCTAGTTTCCTCACTTCACAGTTTGAATCTTATAACATAAATACTTAATTGTTAAGAAGCGGACGCCAGGATTTAAAAAAGCTTCCAGAGTAAGAGAATGACTTTCAAGCCACTTAGCAACCACTGCTACTTATATCCATGCCGCTGCTGCTATATGTATCAGTGTATACTTAACGCAAATCATAAAAGTAAAACGACATGGAGGTAGACACAATAAATATGGACTGCATGTGAAGCGCGACGTTAATAAATGTGTATTATAATAAAATACATACACTTACATTCGGCTGTTACACATTGACTGCCTCGTTGGTTTTGTTGGTTGCAAGCACGGCTGCCGATCAGGAGCTCCAGGGTTACAATCTCGGATCGAGCACTATTGGATTTTTCTAATTGCGATTTTCTAGTAGTGGCACGGAGACTGGAAATGTGCCCGGTGTATGGCCATAGGCTCACCACCTATTCCACAGTAGGACGTAAATATAACTAGTGAATCGTAGGAATATACCTATTACATTCTTCTGCCTACCCCATCGGGTATTACAGACGTGATTTTATGTTTTTTACATACGGTTACAGTTATTCATTCAATCGTTGGCACATTCATTCGTTCCTCCTCTCGTTTCTTGATTCATTCATTAACCCCTTAATCTCTTATTATTTACGAACCGTACAAAAGTGGAGCAAACCTGACCGTAATCCTGTAAATATTCTCTGCCAGTCGACATTAATTACATCGTGTCCAAAACTCATAAGCTACTTAGATAAACACAAGTGGGAGTGTTCCATCGATAAGGCCGCCGACGCACCGGATCGTGTTACTATCGTGACGGTTATTCAAGGGTCCGTTCGCTCGGTACGAGACAGTGTCGCTGTGTTGGTATTGGTCGTGCACCACCGCACAGCCGTGTGCTGACGAGCCGGTAGTCGATGTCGCGAGCGACATAATAACATGACATTGTGTTTTTGTTGCCTCTAGCTTCCACATTATGGAACTTTATGCACCTCCCTTCGTGGACCGACCTCGATGCGAAACATAACTGATGTCGAAGAACAGATTTTTCAACCATTAATATTGTATGGGATATTTATTTTTTGTTTTTGTATTATTGTCGTCGGGTCACAATATTTTAGCATCGCTATATATGTAGCCATGTGATATCCTAAATCAACTCATAACGTATGTAAATTGCCAACATCGCAATAAACGAGAAATATTTAATTTCTGTAAGCACTTTTATGAAGTTAATAATTCCAAGAATTCCAATATTATAACACACAATCTGAAAGTTCCTAATAAAATACAAAAAATGTCGAATTATCGCTGTATTTACATAATAATACATTTAAGAGACGTTCGGTCAGGACGGAGAAACTATAATATTTGTCTATCTTTATCGTTTGTATGCTAACGAGGTTTTCTATGCGAGTCGTATGTCCCTTTTTATAACTCATTGGGATGGGAGTGATCATAACTTTTTGTCAAACTGATCTGTAATTGGAAAAATGCTAATGGCATGACATGTTTACATAGCAAAAGGTGCCAACGACATTGCATGCAATTTGATGATCTAAACAGTTCATATAAAAAGCGGTTGTTAAGGGTTAAATATTGCATGATCATCAGCTCATTGCAGTCCACTGCTGGGCGTAGGGCTCTCCTGAGGGGTTATGTCCGTAATGTCCACGCTGGGTATGCGGGTGGGGGGTTGCAGAGAACAGCTGACAGACGCCCTGTATCCTAGCACCGGGTCGGGGAATGTATTCCTACTCCGCCCCGACGGAACGTTAAATATTAAGGTAACGTATATTCAAAACACAATTAATTATAATTGTATCATTTTAACCTCCAGTCCACATCCGTCCAGTGCACGGAGAGCGCATTGCTTGCAGTTCATATGCGAGGTACGCACATTAATCATGTGAAGTAATCCCGATGGTATCGTATATGCATAGATGAAAATATAAATAGTGTTTCCAATACTGCTGTCCACATTGAAAATACGTCTGTTACTTATATGACCGTGTTACTTATATGAAGCGTTGCGTGTGTCTATGTGTGTGTGTCTTGTGTCCATACAGACGAGAGAGATGCGTGAAAAGATATTCCAAAAGAAGTTAATGACCAAACGCTGGGCACTGTCTGTGTTCAGTGAGCTGCGGGAGATAGCCCTTTGTTTATGTAGAGAGATATATCTCACACAAAGCTTAATGTATTCTAAACATGGGATAAGAAAACCACAATTATTACATGCATACGTCGACCATACCGAGAGTTCTGCAGGTTCCGCTAGCTAATAACTTGCGTTTTACTGTCAAAATTGATTAACGATCTCCACATCGCGTGACATCTAATTGAGTTTACTCGAATGACTAATGTAAGTTTTAAGTGACAGCAGAATAAGAAGACAAAATTCAAAAAAGTTAGTGGAAACTTTCTCGTTTTAATCACATGCTCGCATTGCATTACCTTTTATGTAGTTCACTTCGCAACAATAACAATAACAATTCGCAACAATAACAATGCAAAGAACACTCGATTGTTCTCAATCTGCAACAAATAAATGCTATGACGAGAAAACAAATTACAAGGTGAAATCAAACTGAGCAGCGGCCACTGCACGGGAGTGCTCACCGTCATTAATAAAACTGTTCGAATGATCGGTTCCCCGCGCGCGGGCATCCGGTGGAAACTTCATAATAAATCGCAAGCGGTCGGTTTAAATAATAGCAAAGAAGGTTCAGTCTCACATGAATGAGGGAACCTGATAAAAGAAATTCCTCTAGAGATCAAACGGAGGAAAATAAATGGTTCGCAAACCCACCCTGCGGGACCGCGTCCACCGCGTGTGGCCCGACGACAAACGATGACACTGTTCGATCGCGGCACATTAACATCAACGCGTATTTAAGTTCCTTGGGTTTCGATACTATGTATTTACCTACATAGTGCAAAAAAGTGTTAACATTAGTCAGTGTGCTACGTATACCTTTAAAGTGAATATGGAAACTAGCTGAAATGCATAACATTCTCGTAGTGTATCTCGTCATCAAAATCACTCATCAACGACTTTATTGTTCCTCTGTTGAACAGGAGTTTTCTCTGAGAATGAGAAAGTCATAGTTTGTGTAACATGTTTTGTATTGAACTCATTATCTATCTTTATAGAAATATGAAGACTTTTCCTTGTAAAGTATCATTCTCAACAAAAAGTGTCATTAGAAATCATTATTACAATGTTAGTCCTTAATAACGTCAGATGACATAATTTCAGTATCCTATACTTACTGCGTGTGTGCGTAACCTCAACTATTGCTGTTTTGCAAGCATTGGGTCGGCAAGCCGTTGAACTTGTACGTTATTGTTATCTCAGTCTATTCCTATCGTCGTTCGTCAGCTGCTACTGAAACAAGAGCCTCTCATGCAAGGAAAGAATCGTTCGCTAAATCGGATCTCCCACCATCCTCCGGATTTGCCATCTTACTATGACATTTGTTATTTGCTACCTTAGCAGCTTTATCTATCATTGTCAGCCGCTCGCCAGATAACCTTTCGATACAATTGTCTGTTCTCTATGTTTTTATTATTTGCCAACTTTGATTCGCATTTTGCAATTTTGTTAGATTACGGGAACAACGATTTATGAGATGGATTTTATTTAACGTTTGCTTTTCAGGGAATCAGTTTAGTTTTCTTACATGGTTGTACTTATAACAATATACATTAATACTTATATAAATTATCGCGGAGTTTTTGAAACTTATACACAGTTGTGTTCGGAACATATGTTTCGTTTAGATATAAACTCTTCTACATAAACATTTAACTGTGATAGTTTCACGGGCTCCAGTTACCATGCCAGTAGGCGGGTACGTCTATGTATCGCGTAAGTAGCCATACGGTTATAATATCAAACCGATGCCTCGGAGCGGGCTGTGTTTATTCAGAGCCAACGACACGTGGACGGGCCCGAATGTAATAACGTCCCTATCTTATTTGTGTAATGTTTCCATAAATCCTTCGCCATGGGTCCAGGGGCTAAGGCGTTCTACACTAAATTAAGCCTATCAACGCTATATGACAAATCACTCGCTGTAATGTAGTTCGCAGCATCTGCTGAAATGGGATGTGTTCCAATATTTTAGGTAGACGAAGGGGGAAATAATCTGATGCTTTCAGCTATTTTACGATTGTATAGCGCCTTTCTCCTGGTATGTTGTACTAATAGTGTTTATAAATTACATTTAGTGCTCGTTTTCGATTTCACAATATCTGTTTTGTATTTACAGTCTAATTTTAATTTCAGTTTACAGATATTACAACTGCTGTTTTTCTCAAAAACATATGTAAATAATATAATTATATCGCGCAGTGTAGCGAATAGGATAGCCATTTTTGTAAACTGGACATGATTTAATTTGTATAAACGCTTTCAACGTGTTTTTTATACTTATTACTCATTTGAGTAATCACAAATACAATATTATTTTCAACTACGTTCTCAAAATACATATATAGTGACAACCCTAACAGCGTCTACTGTAAGAAGGACGATGATGCTCGACCAAATATTTGCGTATGATGCACTACCTCGAGCTATCCTTATGGGGACGTAAGGGATATGGAATGGTTTACTTAACCCTACTCCCTCATTATTGATGTCTTCATTTAGAACCCATTGTTAAATTGAAGGGAATACGGGTTAATGTTTGTTCTTGGAATGAATAAATATAAAGAAGGTATTAAAGTATTCTTACCTATTTCATATACGTATTTGTGTGGCAGTAGGAGGTCCGAAAAGTGTAGGTCTATAGCAAACACAATCATTTTAGAATAATTAGGGGAGAATAACATTACTCTTACACGGGCAGGTGGAGGCTACCTGTCAACCAGATTGTTGAATATTTTTCCTATAGGGCTTTATCAATATCAAATGACTGACGTACAGCGATGTAACTTTTGCAAAGTTCAATAGACGGACGGACGCGCGGAAGATCCAAGAGAATTGTAGTGCAGTTGTTTGTAAATAGTATGCAGTGCCCAAGTATACCTGAACTAAAAGCGTTCAAGATTACCAATTTCAAAGCGTTCCACTCTACGCTACCTTTAGCAGTACACTTTCTTACCTCAGCTGGGCACTTCTATGGGCCGGGGAACAAATAATTATTTCACAAATAAATTATTTGCCGACGAGGCGCGCCGACAGTCGCCGACGGTCGTATCTCCGGCTTATCAGAACGTTTAAAACGTCAAGATATACAAATCAAATAATAACTGCTGGATAATTGGTTTAATGGGCTCGTTGCGGAGATTTATAAAGAGCAAATGTTAGCTCACAAACACGTTCTGCATTACCCACTGTCTTTCTTAAGTGTCTCCGTACTGAGATTGGCACTGGTTGATTGTTACAATGTACTCGAGAAATTCACTACGAAACTTGAACGCACCATAGCTTTCATTAGAATTCTACCTTCCCCTTCGGTGGTTTTAAGCTCTACACCGTTTGTCTGTAACCTCCAGGTTTTTAGATTACCTGCCTTTTTTAATATTAAATGTCACATTTTTGAAGGAAAACGTCAAAAGCAACTCTTCAAGGCGTGTGAAGTTAGCAGATACGGACTTTGCTAGCGTATTACACCTTTCCTTTACCCATCTCATACTGAACGCAGTAAAGTATCCAATAGTGGAACTATTAGAGGAACTATGGATCAGACGCTGGCGAAAATGACTTCAGCTTATTGCACTTTGTTATATTTCACATCAGCATGGGATTTAATATGTTGAAATAAGTATCACTTCTTATAAATATTGTTAATATATTATATTTATAATAATATGTACAGTTTAAGAACCTTTCTGTCGATCTACTCGTTTATGGCGGAGTCTGATGACGTACCTGCAACAAGAAGTTTTAAATTTCATTTTTATGTACATAGAAGAAACAACATATCAAAGGAGACATTTATACATATATGAGTAGAAGTTATTATGAAGCCAAGAAAAATAATTCGGTAATATAAAATTATACCCTTACCCGGGTCGTAACATTTCAATTAAAGTTCTATACTTAAAGGCATAATGACAAATGTTTTATTTAGATTTATTGTATGTATTTAACTTAACTTGATGTACGATACATTATGCATTAGCTACACACTACAATTGGTCACGACTACGAAACGATTAATCCCGTTATACATGTAGTTATAAGTGGATTTTTTTACACGGTACTTATGCCTATAACAAAGGAATGTGCGATTCGTATGGTGTTAAATAAAAACTGCCACTTACAGATGTCCTTGCTCGATTAAAATACATAGTTCTATCTATCTAAAGTAAGGCTTAGCTTCTCGTCGGGGCTAACATAAGAGGCTTCATGTCGGTTATTACTGACTGCCACATTTAAACCGTATTATAAAAGCAATGAAGTTAATAAACTGAAATGAATCAATGGGACTACTGCAGACAAACCCTCGGGCGGCGGATTTTACGGTCATCAATCCGGTCATTCGCCTGAGCTTCATGCCGCTTAATAACTGGTATTTTCATGCCATTTCACATTTACAAGACGCTGATGTTAATTTAGTACGTAGATAGTAAAAACATTAGACGCGATTTGTTCCCGAATACAGAAGCCATACCAATCAAACATAACATCAAAACACGGTTGTTACATGATACGGGTTAACATCTCTGCAACAATGTATCTGATTCCTGCTCAAACAGTCAACGCAACCCTCGCGTTTGAGGGAAATTGATACTTTTGCTATATCGTGAGACGTACGGTCTGCCGGGACACGAGCGCGTTCAGTTGTCGTTGCGGCGCGCGGCGGTACGAGGCAGAGTAATATTTACATACTTTGATATTACAGCATTCGACGTGTATGAATGAAGCGTTTATGAATGATACCGAAATACTAGAAAGCCGAATTGAATAATGTTATCTAAGTGTACTGGGGCCATTAAATGTGGGTATGTACATGAATCGTTATGTTATATGGAATGATTGAAAATATTTTAGTATCGTTAAAAATAATTGATTTGTTTCGAAATAGGGATTACCCCAAATGAACGCTCCATAAATAACCTATGAGTCAAATGGGAAAATGAAACGGTAGCACAATAGGCGCCCGTGGCTTAAGTGACGCAAATACACAAAATAGCTCGCCCTTTGATACTCCATAATAATAACACAGTAAGGCTTCACTACACCACATTCAAATAACTTCCTTGTAGGAGGAACGTCTACCTACTATATTTTTAACCATAAAATCGGAAATTATTACACCAATTGATGTTAATAAGGAGATATTTACATTTTGAAACGAAAATACTATTATAAATGCTATATTATAATATAACGTTCATAACGTTTTATAAAACGTAACATGACGGTTGTAATCCCCGAAGAGGAAGGCAGAGGAATGTAGAACACTC